>OX401423.1:0-14943 GCA_947846245.1 Cerastoderma edule | reverse complement strand
GAGAGAAGCCTCAATAACAAGACGCAAACTTGTCTTTTTTTTTAAAATATCCTAACTATGTTAATATCACACTGAACCGCTTACATACACAAATCCGTACAGCAGTAACCAGACAACATCCACGAAATGTCAATATCAAATGGCTAATTGCATACCTACATGACGATAACGCAATTGAAAATGGCCCAAAGCCGCTCGGACACAACACACAGCTAGCCAAACGGTTCCCACGACTACGTGGAGGCCATGAAAACCTGTCATAATAAAGAAACAGGACCCGAATACCCCATCGTTCATACTGTATGGTAGCCACCAGTACTCGTAAGCCTGCAACCCCAAGAAAACTGCCCCTAAAATAACAGTAACCAGAAGCCCGAAAGTCAACTCGTGGTTATTACTAGTTCATTTATATGCGTTGGACTTAGCTGCACGGTGAGCGAAAGTGACAGTAAGGCCCGACCCCACGAGAATTGCCGTATTAACAGCGGGAATGCCTCAAGGGCTTAGGCACTTGATCCCTAACGGAGGAAACCGTAGATTTATCCTTGTTATCCCTCAACAGGCGTGGGCAAAAGCTCAAAAGAAGGATAGAAAGAAACCAGCTTCGGACAAGATGAAAAGTGCCATGCCCACTTTAAAACCCCGGACCACTATACGCCTTTGCAGGCCTATTCGGCCTTCTATAATTAACGTAATAAACCAAGAGAATATAGTATATAACAGATAAAGAAGGCCGAATAAGACCATAAACTTCCTATATCTGCCCGGCTTTCTATGTATAAATTTGACTAATCATCAAGCAATTCAAATAGCACATATACTAACTTCAATAGGTATTGAACTCGCAGGTAGAATTGGATACCCGGAAAGTGCAAGCTTAAATCGTTTCAAATCAGAGCGCCCTTTTAGGGGTCTTTAGCCCCCAAAGCTAATGTATTAGATTATACTAAGATCTGATTAGAATTCTATAAAGAGGACTATGATACAAAACAATCCAAGAGAAACAGGTAACATTATCTTCCAGCAGAAATCCATCAACACATCATAGCGATATCGCGGAACCGCTGCACGGACCAACACGAAAAATATCCTAAAGGAAATAACCATCGGAAGAAATAGTATAGGGCTTAAAAACAAGACAGATGTAAAGACTCTTATTGCAACAATACTCCCATATTCCCCGAGTGCGATCAGGGCAAAGTAGCCGCCGCCCATTTCCACGTGATACCCTGCTACAAGCTCAGACTCCCCTTCTACAAAATCAAATGGGGCCCGGTTGGTCTCCGCAATGATAGAAATAAATCACAGTAGAAAAACTTCCCTACAGAACAGCAATGAAGTAAATGACCCCTCCCAAAAGTACTGAAATTCGTATGAATAAAAGAACAGTAGCGGGCATAAAAGTAGCGTTGTCATGCAGACTTCGTAAGAAATTGTTTGAGCTACTGCTCGCATCGCTCCTAATATTGCGTAAACTGAGTTGGATCTTCAACCAATTAAAATCAGTCCAAACACATTAGAAGCAGACACCCTTAAGAAAAAGAGTACCCTAAAATTAAAATAAGCTATTGGATGGTTATTAGGGTAAATCGCCCAGATGCAAAAAGAAATAGAAAACAATAACAGAGGCCCAACAAGAAACAACACGAAGTTCGCCTTTCTTGGGGTCACCAACCTCTTGCTAAAGAGTTTTACGCCGTCGGCTACTGCTTGAACCAAACCCTTTACACCCACTTTGTTAGGCCCGTGCCGCAATTGGAATACTCCTAGTCCCTTTCGTTCGAGAACAATGAAGAAAGCGACAGCCACCAGCACCCTAATTATCGTATATACGCAGGAAAACAGGTAGAGAGCAAAATCCATCAAAGTTAACGGAGTATTTCTCACCTTGGGAACCTAAATCCCATGTATTATATTTCTACTACGTAAACTGCGTTAAGATCTCTCTACCTTTGCCACATCAAGACAACCCATTCGTCTTCTGGCATAACGCAACAAGTCGAAGTAGAATTCTACCTCAATCAGCTTTGCAGGCCGACGCTAACTGTCAGCTTTTCGACTTATCTCACCATCCAAAAGAAAGTCAACCCAGCAATAGCGTAGTACAAAACAAAAGCAACCACACCTCAATGTAAAGGAACTCCCGCACCCCCTACCAGCCTACTATGGCTATCTTTGGGGGCGCCCTCACCTAAAAATATTTCTACATTTGTCTCTATTGACTCTACTTTATAACTCCAACCTAGAAACCCGTTTGCCAAAGGAGACCCCCTTAATCCTTTAAGAAAAAACATATTCATAACGAATTCAACTAAGAAGTGGGCGAGAGACGATAAAAGACCTTTTTCAAAGCTTAAGATTAAATATAATAAGCCCCCCAGTCCCACCGAAAGAAAAATTCCTAATTTCGATAGAGTTCTCACCCTGCAGTGAACATTGTAGTCGATAAATATACATTGAAAAAAAATACCCCCAATCACACTTCCAACTCCTAACGAGAATGTAGAGAAGTAGTAGCTCTTTGTCTCCTTATAAGAACTGCAGGGTTGTCCTCCATCCCCTGAGAATATTAAGACCACCACACGAAGCGAATACACCGCTGTGAAAAAGCAAGTTCCGTATACAAAAAAGACGCCCACCGTTCTTAAGCCCCTTCTCAAAGCTCCTTCTAGGAGCAAATCTTTGGAGAAGCATCCAGCGAAAAAAGGAAAACCCCTAAGAGATAAACAGGACACGACCAATCATATTCTAATAACTGGCATTTTATAGTACAACCCAGAGAAGTAACGAGACTCCTGCACACCAAAGCTTATTAAAATAACACACCCAACACACATAAACATTAACGCTTTAAATAAAGCGTGGACCACCAAATGAAAGAGAGCCAGGTCCGGCATTTGAAAAGAGATCGCCATTCCTATGACTCCTAGTTGCCTTAAAGTAGAAAAAGCTACCACTTTCTTTAAGTCGGGCTCCAGCCTAGCGCATGACCCGGCCATAAGACAAGTGAAACAAGCCCTAACCCCTAAAACCCCATAACAAAAGAAACCCTCTAGCCCCGCCCTAAAGCGGATTATAACAAATAAGCCGGCCGTTACTAAGGTAGATGAGTGTACTAATGTAGAAACTGGGGTAGGTGCTGCTATGGCTGCTGGCAGCCAGGAAGAAAATGGGATGTGAGCACTTTTAGTGCAGCTGCCCAAAATCACCAGTCTACACAGCAGAACCGGAAGACCCCTCTCGACCGCGGTTACGAAGTCAAATACGAAAACGCCTCTCATACCTACAAGAGCCAACATAAATATCACATCACCAACCCGATTAGCTAATGTTGTTAATATACCTGCGGCTAGCCTAGACTTCCTTTGGTAGTAGATAACCAACAAAAAGGAAGTAACACCCAAACCGTCTCAGCCCACCATTAGGCTAACTATATTCCCTGACACGACAAGAGTGTATATCGAAAGGACAAATAGCAAGATTAACAACCCAAATCGGCGCTTGTGTGTCTCCCCCTCCATATAATACGTAGAAAAGATTATCACACTTCCAGAGATTAGTGACACCACCGCGCCAAACCTCATCCCTCACGCGTCTAAGATAAAAGATATTTCGATGGGGTTTATAACCCCTAGGTTGATTGTCACGAAGACCTCGCCCACTGTGAAAAGACCTCCTAATAAAGTAAGCAAAACCCCCCTGAAAAACAATATAAGGTAGTAGAAAATAATTCGAGGGTAAAGAGAACACTCCCTTCCGGGTTACAAGGCCGGCGTTCTATAAACTAAACTACATACCCTTATCAGGGGAGACCCCATGGCAGGATTATGAATCCTAAAACTTAACCTTAGTTCACTGATAATAATAGAAGGGGAACTAACCCATCCACCGCGCCGAAAACGGTTACATTTGAATTATGCTACATCTAAAAAGGAGGCAATTCATTGCCCCATTGGCCACCAAAAAGCCACGTGCTATAACACCATCCTTTAACTAAGATGGACAGAATTGAACTGCCCCAAGAGAGATTAGAAGTCATTCTTGTGCTCCAGCTAACTTAAGACGCGAAATCCTAAAATTTTCTTAGGGTTAAAAGTCCTACGCTTTGACTATAGCTACCGCATCAGCCAAAGGAAGCGGCCTTCATCTCAGGGTTTTAAACCCTACGTATTTTATTTACCACCCTGGCCTATGAATCCAGATTAGTTGTGAGCCATTCCTCGTAAGAAAAGTTTGGTACTACTTCCACCGCGATCGGCATCTCCCTATGTAATACACCACAGAGCTCAGTACAGAACCCATAGAATACGCCTACTTCTTTTGCGACCACCCTGGCCCTACCCACACGACCTGGAATACAATCATTTTTCACCCCAAACCTTGGGATAAACCAAGAGTGCACCACATCTTCACTAGTGAATAGAACACGGATTAGTTTCCCTAGCGGAAGAACACACCGCTTATCCACGTCCATGTACAGAAGAGCGCCCCCCTTAATATCCTCTACTGGAAGAAGGTAAGACTCAAATGAGAGCTCGGCCGCACCTAACTGATACTCGTACTGCCAGTACCACTGGTGAGCCGTCACCTTGAGATTCACCTCATACTCACTACATCGTAAGGCCCCGTAATACAGCAGCGTTAGGGAAGGAAAACACAAAACCAATAGAATAATCATTGGAATTAACGTTCAGAGCGTCTCTGCCAAGTCCCTTCTAGTATAGGAAGAACTAAATCCGCCACCCACCAGCCCCAGGTATATAATGTAAGCGAATCCCCTAAAAACCACCGTCAACACACCCGCACACACAGCTATCACACAGCCATGATATAGGATTATGTACGCTAGGTTGTCCGTTACAGGGTCATGAAATGTTATTTGTTTGTCCCAAACCACCCATGGGTGGTAGATATCCATCATCAAATTTGAAATTTGAGGTCTTTTATTAGACTAACCCACGGAAAATGCTTTTAAGGCCTTTTCGACTTACCTTCGCTAGGGGGGGGGATGATGGGGATATATTTACCATATACCCCATCATCCCCCCCTAGGACATCCATTTCATCCTTCGACCGACTTTTTTTGGGGGGGGGGCTACGCCCCCCAGGCAGCAAAGCTGCCTGTATTGTTTTCCCTCAAAAGGAACGTGATTAACGATTCTCTTTTATAAACACCCTTGGCGCAGCGACTACGGGGAGATAGGCTGCGCCGGTAATAAAGAAGATTATTCGGGGGGATGGTGTTACATCTTCTTCGGGGTATGAACCCGACAGATTAATTATCCTACCCCCATCGAACTTATAGCACCTTCGTTGGTTCTGCAACAAGTTGCGACTACCACTATAATGAAAAATAATAGAATACATAAAAGCACCCTTCTTAACCCTCAGCTTAAGTCATAAGTCGGCATTAATTCAATTCTGTTTGAAGAGGCCTTTCTTTCGCTGTCCCTAAAGGACCTAATAACCACCGCTAACACCCCAAGGAAAATGGGAAGTTTGTCTCTTTTTAACTTAAACGTCGGGTTGGGGGCCAACGACGTGCAATAGGCGAAAACCACTAGTATCCCCCCGGCAACTACCATGAAGAGGACAAATCTATAAAACGCACTGACTTCCCTACAGAGGACTACCGAGATAAGAGCGACTAGCAACAACAAACCACCCATCAAGGAGATGGGGTGCCTAATCAAGGAAGACCTAAACATTAAGAATAACACACAGAAAAATACGAGAGCTAACCTCATTAATATTTCAATATAAAAAGACTTGGGGATTTCTCCGCTCCGAACCCTCGAACAATCCTAGCCAGTAGCCCCAGACCTAGGGCCGCCTCACAAACAGAAAATCCCAAAAATACTAAGCAGAATACCATTCTGCTTAGGTGGAAAAAGCTTAGGCAAAATAACCCATAAATACCCACCGACATTATTTCCACAGATAACAAAAATGTTAGAACATGCTGGTCCTCTCTAATCATAAAGACCAAAGAGATAATGAAAATTAGCAATAAGAGAGACATTTACAGATGCCCAAAGGAACCCACCTGCTAGATCAACCAGAGAAGGATGATAGGACCTCTCAATCTATTTAACAACAGATGTGTGACACTTCGCCGTGTAAAAAGGAATGACCTAGATCTTCTTTCTAACCTTATTTTATAAATGAAAAATCAGACATAATAGCACAACCTTACTACAGAAGATAGGATCAGCACCATCAACAACGCAACAGAAAATTGGCAAAGACAAAGGGTTGCTCCCATTTTTCTGAATCTTCCCAACAGCGGGGGAAGACCCCCTAAGGAAAGGAAATACAAACTAACTGCTCCGCCATCATCTAGACTGATAGGCCCCCTGTTCAACGCCAACAGCCCCAGTAGAAGGGCAGTGTAGGTCAAAAAATACAACAGGAATATTTTTATATCTACGATTGATAACGGTACTAATCACCCTCTGTGTGATAATGAAGAATAACCTAAAAGGGGGCGAATAAGAACCTGATTTAAACCCCCAACAGCCCCGATCACCCCCGTAATGGCCGCTCTTAAGATTAAAACTCTTCTTAATCATCTTTCAAATCCGAACCCCGAGATGACCCAGTAGGGCCCCACCTTTTGGACTCTCATTAGAAGAAGACACCCAATTCACCTTGAGAATCCGACTACCCTCGGCACCCATGTATGGAAGGGGAATAGCCCTAATTTGAATATCATTCCAAGCAAAAAAATGGCTCAACATGAAGACCCAACAATTCTAGGCGCCATCATAAAACAGAACCTGATAATGATTAAAGAGGAGCCAATAACCTGCACCACGAAATACTTGAATGCACTTTCTGACTCGGCAGAACTACCCCTCATCAAAATGGGTATAATACCAAAGAAACCAACCTCTATAGCACACCACAGCCTTAAGAGCCCCTTAGAAGAAATCACCAGTAGCACCCTCAGCGCATTTACAGAGACGAAAAGGAACCTCGCCGTTGACGCCATGTGGAGTAAATTGAACACTAGGGGAAGTGAGTATCACATTTCTTTCGCGTAAGGAAAGCGCATTTCACTGTTATGCTATACCCCCGCTTCTAAAAGACCCTCTGCTTGGAAGGCAGAAATGCTGTATTTACACCACAAAAAACTACCGCCAGTCAAATGAGCCTTCGTTAGACTCATGAATCAACCCCACCAAAAGGACCACGAAAAACAAGAAGATGTACAGCGCACTGTTGCCTTCTGAGTCAGCTAAATACGGCAGAATCAGTACTAGCTCGATATCGAACAGGAGAAAGATGATTGCCACCAAGTAAAACTGTAACGAAAAGGGGATACGGACGTTGCATATTGGTTGAAACCCGCATTCATACGCGGTGAGAGTTTCAGCGCCCTCCCCTCGAGCCCGTCGGCCCAAGCCTAGGGCTAGACTCAACAGGCCTAGCCCTAAAAAAAAAATAAAAAAAAAATACCCTGCACCTCAGTAAAAAATCATAGGCGATAGCACAACTTCCTTTACTACCACAAAGTAAAATTCTTATATAAACTAATCACCCACAAACGGCAAGTTTGCCTACCATTTCCATGTTACAACTTATCCCAGTTTTTAAATACGGAAGTGTTGGGCGGTTTGTACGCGCCGCGATCCACAGTTCAAAAATCTCTTCTGCAAATTTTTTACTGTTAAGTCCACTTATTACCCACTTTTTCAAATGAGCGCTCATGTCCGCATCGGATTGTAGCTCAGCTGAGCCCTTGTTATAATCTCCACATTTACCTGAATTTCTCTTCATTAAAGAGCTTCGCCATTCTTCTTAAAAGATGACTACCAACGGCTGTATAGAAAATATTAACAAGGTGAAGTACACGTGGTTCATCGAATTAACCGCCAAACTCCCCTAAACGAATTCGCAGCACCGCCAAGTATATTGACTTTAAACTTCAGTCGCCGTGATTTTTCTGGCGCCATTAATAAGGGGATTTTCCCCGTTTTAATCCCAGGTTTTAGGTTGCCTGCGTTATTGAAATTAGCCGCCCCATCTGTTTCTACCCTAAATGGGGGGAAGATAAAGATTTATAACATTATACCAAATCACAATTAGGTTAGCCTGAGGACATTGGTTTAACCGCTGGTGCTGGCACCAGTATTACCCGCCTCTTCACCCTATACTGGTGCAATGTTTCCACTCCGCTCACAATCCTGAATACTATAGCTGAAAGATTTACTTGACCAACCCGGTAAAATAATTTTATTAGACTACCGCGGTGCTCCGCTTTCACTGCCGCTGTCGTCATAATGTAAACCTAAATTGGGCTTACAAACCATGAACCTTAACCAAATTCCTCCCCAAAAGAGAACCCTCTTTCTATGCTGCTTCAAAGCATTACTTTATATAAGCTACCTGGGGACCTTTCGGCAAAACAGCCAACTTTGGCATGAAAAACCAATGTGTTCCTTACACTAGAAAAGTTTAAAAAGCTTTGTAAGAGAGCTGCGTTTCGCCGCCCGTTTTTTTGCTAATAAGGTACTTCTTTTGTCTGCAAGAATAATAGTCTTACCTTTCGGTGTTATTGGGCGGGGATTACAGAAAATAATTCCTAATAACCCAATTAGATAAGACTGAAAAGAAACTACCAAAATTTCATAAATACCCCAAAAAAATGCAATGCTCCCTAGAATAAAGTAACTTAGCACACCCTTTCTGTCAATTATTATTCTGCATAAAAAAAATCTACCTATAGCACCTACAGTCCCCGTCACCAAGAATCGCGCTCCAAAAGTAAAACCACGAGTAATTCATCTAACTACCTCAAGAATCAGCATAATAAAAAAATAAAGCACGTTTTTTGAGGTAGTTATTACTCCATGAAAGAGATTCATCGGCCTTCTTATTGTATAAGATGCGAGTGCATATCACCAAAGAGTTATTGTTACGCTGTAAATAAAAGAAGGCTCACGTGCTAGGTCGTCATAATAGGGGAACAAACCCAAAAACCCTATAAACCCAACAACTAATCATGAGCTACAAATTAATGGGCTAAAGCCAGGATCCCTAAAAGGCTGACTTCTGTGTATCTTACCAGGATCAAACTTATGAAGGCCTAATATTAGCGCTTCGATTCAATTTGATCTTATTCAGTATGAAGATCTCCTAGCTATAATGACAAAGAGATATAGGGATAAAAATCAGTAAATAAAATACCCCAAACCTCTACCAGATTGCCTATCGAAATTGGAAAATAAGTCTAATACCACATTGCTGGAGGGAGTCTCCCCACTTTTAGGTTTACAGCCTAACGCACTAATAATATACTTCCCAGCAAGACGAAGTAAAATAAATCTAATATGAAACCTGCTCATAATAAAAAATAGTTACCCATGAAAAGAGTCATGACCCTTAGAGATGTCATCACATCTGGCCTACTAAAATTTAAAGAGGCACAGCCACCGTGACAAACCCTTCTGTAAAGAAAAAAGGAATAAACCGCCGAGGCAAAACACAGCAGACCTATAGGCAGCCTCAAAAACAGAGAAAAAGAGCATCCAGAAGATAAGAGGAATACCTCTGAAAAGAAAGTGGAACCTGGGGGAAGCCCTATACTCATCATTGCGCCAATAAACCACAAAGTAGCTATAATCGGAAACAAGGTAAGAACCCCCTTACACACTATTAACCTTCGGGAGTGAAAAACATTGAAGGTGAAATTAGCTATTGCAAATAGCGCCGGTCTCCTTAATCCGTGCGCAACTATCATTAATAACGCTATACACCAACCGAAACCCCTGCAGGAAAAGACCCCAACGACGACAAGGCCTATATGTCTTACAGAAGAATAGGCGATTAGCCTTTTTAAATCAGATTGAACAGCACAGATCATAGCCCTACATAAAGCCCCCCAGACCCTTACAGCTATGATTACCTCCCTTAGAAGCATATTCCTATCCCACTTGAAGCATCTTAATATCTTTATTAACCCATATCCACCAAATTTCAATAGAACGCCGGCTAGGATTATTGAGCCCGCCACTGGGGCCTCAACATGAGCTTTTGGTAGCCACCCGTGAACACCAAATACCGGAAGCTTAATAAAGAAGCAAGTGATTAACATCAGCCAAAATATCGTTCTTTTTCTTGATAGTGTAGGGGTATACTGAATGAGTACCATTCTATCTCTTTTGTATAGGGATCAAACTCAACAAATAATAACCAATATGGGCAAGGATCCCACAACAGTATATAGGGCGAATCTTACACACGCTTGAAGACGTTCAGGTTGATGACCCCATCCTAGGATTATGATTGCCAAAGGAATCAGCCCGGCTTCAAAGAAAACGAAAAATAAGATTATTCCTCTTATAAAGAAAAATAGCACACTAGAAATTGTTCTGGCCATAATTATATTGAGTAAAGACCTGTCTGTATCTGTGGTACAGACTAAAGACCCAAGCCCCACAAACAGACAAAGTAATCCTAAAAGCGCTCTACAGTGATCAACATGCCCCCACCAACTGATAAGACTAAGGCTTGGGGCCCCTAAACAACTTATTAAAATAATACTTAAACTAAGACTAATGACAAATGTAGGTCAGCATCTTATTGGCATGGCGCAAGATAGCGCCATAATAACCCCCATTCTAAAAATTGTAAGCCCGCTTCCCGGACCACCAAATCACCACTATAAATAAAAATACTCTTAACCTAACTCTAACATATATCAAAAATCAAAATTTAGTTCTAAACAAGGACAAAGAGGGGTATAATCTTATATTTTTTGGTTAACAGCCAACCGCTTTAGTCTTAAGCTAACCCCTCAAAAAAGTTCTTTACCATCTTGGTCCTCTCGTACATAAGATGGAGAGGTTTAAAGATTGAAACCGACCTAGCTCACGCCGGTCTTAACTCAGATCATGTAAGGATTTAAGGGGCGAACAGCCCCACTTATTTAAGCTTCTGCGCCTAAAAGTAACCTTAATCCAACATCGAGGTCGCAATTATTGCCGTCGATAAGGCCTCTAAAGCAATCTTGCGCTGTTATCCCCGCGGTAGCTTTTTCTTTATTCATAAGTAATGGATCCTCACATAAAAGCGGAGGTTATCTTTTCCGCAATTGCCCCAATTAAAATTTCGGTTACCATAGTGGAAGCTTCATTCAAGCTCGACGGGGTCTTCTCGTCTTTTAACAGAAGCGCGGTCTTTTCACCGAGAAGAAAAGTTCAATATATTCCAATGAGACAGCTTTTCTATCGTCAACCCATTCATACCGGACCCCAATTAAAGGCCAATTTATCACGCTACATTAAGGAAATCCGCTTTTATCATTAGCAATTAGCAGGGCCTACTTCCTATTAAACTCAGGAAGAGATGTTTGTGGTAAACAGGCGTAGAACAAATTTGCCGAGTTCCTTATCAGAAATTGTTTAACAAAGATATTATATAACTCTAAATATGTTGAATAATAGAACACATAAAATGATTTTACTTATTCTATACTAGTCGTTCTTTAATGATTAAAAAGAAAGAAACCATATAAAATTGTTAAAGCTGTTATGGTTAAATTTATTAAAACTACAAGACGAGGACTATAATCCCTTTCTTTACCAAGTTTAAACCCGCACTCCTTCGCGATTAACCGTAAAGGATTGAATAAAGGCGATCGCATTCCGCCTTTTCCATACGTAAATATGTTTCTGGTTTAACCAGCAATCCGCCTATTCGAATAGTATGTCGCTGCTACCAAAGCCTTAAGATTTTTTGTGAAACAAAAACCTAGCCCTTGGTAGATCCTAGGCCTTCAGGAATAAACACATTGTTATTTATCTCTATAGACCATGATACAAAAAGTACGCATAATAGCGTCAACTCAACTCATAGAAAACACCTTAAAGGACTTGAAAGACTCTAATTCTCTAACGATACTAAATCACAACGATTTGAAAATAATTTTAATTTATAAATCATAGATGAAAAGGGCACTTTCAATAAAGACTTTTTGCCTGACAAACAAATGTTCTACATAAACTACACCCTTAATTCATGAGGGGGAATTTCTTACTAGTAATAAAAAAAAATCTTTTATTTATACGGTGTAAATTATCACTTTGTCGGAAAATCGCATATCAACCGCGGACGCCCCAAAATTATCTGCTTACTAGCCTCGCGGTTCTTTACTCCACCCTGGGTGAGGGGGAAAACTTTCTACTTATAGTCCACTCTCATCCAGCACAGACTTTTCAAGCTGTTAGAAAGTAGGAAAAATATACTACTGTCAGAATCTGCCCTAAAATAATATAAGGCTCCTCCACCGGGCAAGTACCGACCCAAGAAAGCAAAACAAAATCCACCACAAAAATTCAATAAAAGATCTGGCCAATCGGATTGAAGGATAACCCTCGAAAAAAAGGGCGGGGTGTAAGAGGTAAAAAGTACAAAATTACCACTGATAGAAGGAGAGCTAGAGCGCCCCCTCCTTTTCTAGGAATACTTCGTAAAATGCAATACGCAAATAGAAAATACCACTCCGGTTGAATGTGAATCGGGGTTTTCATAGGGTCCGCCTTGATGAAATTAGCAGCGTTACCAAAATAATCCGGCGCTACCAAACAGACACCCACATTAATTCTAACCATAGCTAAAATACCGACCAGATCTCTTGCGCTATAATAGGGATGAAATGGAACACAGTCCATATCCCTTCTAACCCCTAAGGGGTTCCTTGACCCATGATCATGGAGGTATAGAATGTGAATTATAACTATTACCAGTATTACAAATGGCACTAAAAAATGTAAGACAAAAAATCGTTTAAGAGTGGGGTCCCCAATTGTATAGCCCCCTCAGACCCATTGTGCTAACATATCCCCCACGTAAGGAATAGCCGTCAGAAGATTAGTGATAACTGTAGCACCCCAGTAAGATATCTGGCCTCAAGGCAAGACGTAGCCGAAAAATGCCTCTGCCATAGCAAATAAATACAACCTCACGCCGATCATTCACGTCTTGGTAAAATAAAATGAATGATAATACAGACCTCGTCCTATGTGAATATATAAGCAAACGAAAAATATAGTAGCACCATTAGCATGGTAACTTCGTAGTAACCATCCGTTCGGCACATCGCGGACAATATGACATACTGAGTCAAACGCTAAATCCACATGGGGGGTATAGTGCATCACTAGAAGAAGGCCTCTCAAGATTTGCCTAATTAAGCAAACCCCTAGTATTGAGCCAAAGTTTCACCAGAAGTTCAAGTTCTTAGGCACTGGAAGATCATAAAGCGCCGAAGAAACTATTTGTATAACACCTTTTTTACGATGAATATAAATCGGTAGCGAATGAATCGAACACCCCAAAGTAGAATTCAAATCTACCATTCTCCCAGAGGCTACCTAAATATGAGATATTAATTGGATTTTGAGGAAGGTTGTGGGGGCCGTACGGATGGTTGTCTTTCAACCATTCTGGTCTTACACTATCCGAAAACACCAAAGACCGCTCAGAAAAGAGTCCCTCCCAAACTAAAAATAGGAACACATACAAACTGACTAACGAAAGCTCAGACCCGTAACTCGAAATAAAATTCCAGAAGAAATAACCATCCGGATAATGTGCATAACGCCGAGGTATTCCTGTTACACCTAGGAAATGCTGGGGGAAGAAAGTTAAATTCACCCCGACAGCCATCAAAGTGAAATGAGCCTTCCTTCAGCTGGGGTTTAGCCCCAAGCCCGTGAACAAGGGGAACCAATAGTAGAATCCTCCAAAAATTCCGAAGACTGCACCTATCCTTAACACATAATGGAAATGAGCTACCACATAATAAGTGTCATGAAGAAGGATATCGAAAGAAGCCCTCGCTAATACGACTCCAGTCAAACCGCCCACAGTAAAAAGGCCAATAAATCCTATAGACCATAAAGTTCTAGCCCGTCATTTAGTATTACCTCCTAGATAAGTTGCTCCCCACCTAAAGACTTTAATACCTGTGGGGACTGCAATAATCAAGGTTATTGCCCTAAAGTATGCACGTGTATCTACGTCCAAGCCGACCGTAAATATGTGGTGCCCTCACACAATAAACCCTAAGAACCCAATTGACGCTATAGCGTAAATTATTGGCAGCTTACCGAACAACATCTTTTTTCCTGAATTTGCCTCTACAATGTGAGAAATAATCCCAAAGGCTGGAAGAATTAGAATGTAGACCTCAGGGTGGCCAAAAAATCAGAATAAATGCATGAATAGGATGGGGTCTCCACCACCAACAGGGTCAAAGAATCTTGTAGCAAAATTACGATCTAAAAGGAGTATGGTAAGCGCACCAGCCAGCACCGGCATCGCGATAATCAATAGTAGGGCTGTAATAGCTAAAGAAATAGGTAGTATAGGGATTTTGTGAACCCACCGCTGCCTTTGGCGTATGTTGATAGCGGTTGAACAAAAGTTTAGCCTGGCCGCAATAGAAGAAATACCCCCTAGATGTAAGGCAAAAATAGCCAAATCCATGGACGGGTCACCCAAAAATTCAATTGAAGTGAGTGGTGGGTAAATGGTTCAACCAGCGCCTACCCCCCCTTCCACAAAGCCGGAAAACGCTAGTAAAATAAGAGCATTTGGAACGAACCAAAATCTTATATTATTTAAACGGGGAAAATGTATGTCAGGGACTATTAGTATTAAAGGTACCAACCAGTTACCAAACCCTCCTATCATAACCGGCATCACTATAAAGAAAATTATAATTAAAGCATGCCTTGTGATGATAAGATTATATAGCCCATGATTATGCAATCATGAAGAAGGGCGGGAAAGCTCAGTCCGCACTATAATTCTAAAAGAGGTCCCTCTTAAACCCGCCCAAAAGGCTAGATAAAAGTATAAAGTCCCAATGTCTTTATGGTTAGTTCTAAACAACCAACGCGAAAATCATTGATTAACCAGTCTTAAAGTCAA
>OX401422.1:21683975-21711631 GCA_947846245.1 Cerastoderma edule | reverse complement strand
CTCGGGAATTTCATCATGTGTTTTCAATAATGGCTGGAAATTGAACGTGTTTTATCAAACAAGAGCTTTAAAACAAGGATGTTCTTTAAGTGCTCTTCTTTATATCATTGTAGCTGAGATTATGGCTGAAAAATGAGATCCGAAAAAGAATTTAACGGCATCAAAAATATACAAACAGACAAAACGCATAAATTCATCAAATTGACACAACTGGCAGATGACACAACTATTTTTTTGTAAAGACGAAGATGATGCAGCTGGAGCACTAAGGCAAATAGAAATTTTCGGGGAGTACTCACGGCTCAAATTAAGCAAACAAAACAGAATTTATGAGAATTGTGAGTTCAAAATTACGTGAGAAAAATATTGGGGACATGAAGTGTTCGTTTAAAATTAAAGCCCTAGGTGTTGTGTTTAGTAATGATAAAACAATGGAAAACCATCAAAATCAGTGAAACATGCAATATTTAACTGGTCAAAGAGACAGCTAACATTTTAGGGGAAAATAACTGTTATCAAATCTATACTTCTCCCAAAATTTTTATTCTTATTTCAGTCTGTCGTCGTGCCAAAACATGATTGATACTTTAAACAAACTGTTCTTTGAATTTTGATGGAGTGGAAAAGGAGAAAAGATAGAGGAAAACCCTTATTGGAAATCCTCAAGATGGAGGATTGAAAATAATCGATATACTTTCATTCATTAAATCTATTAAACTGAGATGGATAGGAAAATTACTATTCCAAAATGTTTCTTGAATCGATTTGGTGAAAATCTGTTAATATTTAGAATGAACTTATTAAATCTTAATTCGTTTCCTAAAATAAATTATAAAATTTCAAACTTTAATATCGTTAATATATGGCTTGAGTTACTTGATCCAAGATGCAATAAATTTCCCAAAGATTACGCTAGTGTTAGGAATCAAATTATTTGGGGAAATATGTATTGTATGTCTTGTTTGAATCATGGATTAAGTCAGGTATATATTATCAATAAGTTACAAAACAGATGTAACTGGATAAGTGAAGTAAACACATTCAAAGCAACCATGCCTAAGACTTGGAAACAAATATTAAAGTCTAAACAGTCAATCCAACTATAGTCAAAACACAATAAGATGTCCTTTTTAAGAATACATGTACATGCCTTTCAAATATGACTAGCAAGACATTTTATCAGTTTATGATAGGAAAGATAAAAAAGCAAACCATACATGCACAGAAAATGAGAATTATGTAATATTTGTGAATTGAAAGAGAAATATGAACATTTTTTCCTAACTTGTGCAGTGGTGCAACCAGATTGGGATAAAATGATTAAGGTTTTCCAAAATTGTGGTATCTACTCTAACATTAAGTCACTGAAAACCGTTGTCACGGGTTATAAATTTGTATATGAAGGGTACAACGATGTTAATATGATTTTAATAATTTGGGTTTTGTACATATAAAACATATGTATGTTCATTGACGATGTTATAGGCCCAACTGGTTGCTTAGATGAAACACATATTATCAATAAGTTACAAAACAGATGTAACTGGATAAGTGAAGTAAACACATTCAAAGCAACCATGCCTAAGACTTGGAAACAAATATTAAAGTCTAAACAGTCAATCCAACTATAGTCAAAACACAATAAGATGTCCTTTTTAAGAATACATGTACATGCCTTTCAAATATGACTAGCAAGACATTTTATCAGTTTATGATAGGAAAGATAAAAAAGCAAACCATACATGCACAGAAAATGAGAATTATGTTTTAATGAGAAAATAGATTGGAACAGTCTATACATTTCACTTTCGACTAGCTGTATAGACAATCGGGTGAAACAGTATAAATATGAATTAATCCATAATATTTAAGCCATACAAGAAAATCTTTGTACATGGAAAATTGAGAACAGTGATTTATGTAATATTTGTGAATTGAAAGAGAAATATGAACATTTTTTCCTAACTTGTGCAGTGGTGCAACCAGATTGGGATAAAATGATTAAGGTTTTCCAAAATTGTGGTATCTACTCTAACATTAAGTCACTGAAAACCGTTGTCACGGGTTATAAATTTGTATATGAAGGGTACAACGATGTTAATATGATTTTAATAATTTGGGTTTTGTACATATAAAACATATGTATGTGAAAAGCGGATGGACAAGTGTGAGCCATACAAAATGGTTTGCAGAAGAATTTAAACATTTGTATATGCATTTGGCATCAAGAAGTAGAATAACCTCTTGTTCGAAACTTACATAAGCATTTTTCGCTAAGTAATATAACTCAGCTGGCCTCTTAATTAAGCTTCACAATGGACTGTTTTTTTAGTTATCTTATATGCTTTCTTCTTTCTCTTCTAATTCCCCTCTCTTCCACAGTTTACTTTGGAATCCCTTTTGCTGGTGAATGATGCTCCATCAAAGGTATTACTATCGAATAGTATGCATACAATATTTTCTATGCTTATACTTTTGAAAATAGACAAGATGCTTTTTATACTGCCCATCTGCATGCAAACCGTTTCGAAAAGTAAAGGGATTTAAGTGAGTTATTCTTTTATTATATTAACTGTTATGCACAAATGCACTTATCTATGTAGGTTAGAAATATTATGCGAGAGCAAAAGTTTAAGTTTAGATAGCAGAAAATAAGATTGATCATATATATTGGAATATTTTATGTTTTATCTGATTCTCTGCTTGTACATAATTAAGGAAAATAAAAGGAGCCTTGCAGCTTCACCAAAAGAAAGAAAACATAAAAACAGAGGTTATCTCCAATGAGCAGTGCTGGTGCTCTCGTTTTATTTTAAATTGTCTTCTTAAACCGCCCGGCCTATTACATGTAAAGTGAGCGAATAAAAAGCGTGCCTGCAGCTACGCAAGTCATGCATTGAGAGCTCGATTCAAAACTGAAGTAAGGCATGCATAAATATGAAGCATTTACTGCCTTATTACAGTGGACAGGTAATATAGTAAACAAAAACGGGGAACGTGAAAAAGCGCCTTACAAACTGCATAAACCGGTTCCCCTATTCCCAACTTTCCTTCTCTTATATCTTAGCTGCAGCATCCTATATCTGCATCTCCACGTGTATTTATGGTCAAAGACAAATCCAGAAAGTTGAGAAACACCCACCAGGCCAAAAGACAAAGAGAATCAGCACGGACAAGAACACACTCGTGTGCAGGCTGACCTGTGGAGAAGGCCATCTAGGGATCCTAGAAGTTACAATTAATCCCCAGGATTGGTTCTATACAGACTCTATTATCTATTTGTGACACTTTCCCAAGTGAAACATTGTGATAAAAATGGCATTGTTCTTTCCTGAGAAGCAGTGCTTCTATTATAAATGCTTTTTGTATTGAATGTTAATGGATATGCCTCTTTATTGACGATCTGATGCCGAAGAACATATTCTACAAGTCTGTGTGACAGAAACGTAAAGTAACATCTCCCCGGTATACAATGTGTATGTTCTAAATTAGCCTCTGCTTGCTTTCTAGGGTGATCGTAGCGATGCTTTGTGCAGGTAAAAAATAAGAGACTGCAACCCCTTACTTCATAGTACCTAATTTATAGCATCTGCTGCAGAGCACTTTAGAGAACACCGAGGTTGAAGGATGAATTGATTGTTGTATGCAATTTCTCCTTTGCCCACATTGGTTTCGTCCTATTGTTTGAAAACGCTGTAGACCTCTTTCTATAACGTGTCGTCTGCTGCTGTTCTTAAATTTGACCTCTCGTAGTGATACATGCGGGAGCATATTTATATATACTTGAAGACTTTCCTTGATATTCCGAATGCTCAATAACTGAAGGCATTATGGAAATTGCCAGGTAATATCTTCATATCGCCAGCGGTTAGCCGAAAGAGCCCGGACCCATACTGGTTGCCCTTCAACCCGTTTAGTTAATAGGAGAACATCGCAATCCGGGTCTAAGCAGCGAAAATGTGCGAATGACTGTTATGTTCTACACGTATTCATTCACGGAGAGCGTTCACGGGATATCTTAGATATATTCTCCAACTCTACGAATAATCCAATTATAGTTGATAACATATCCTCTGGCCAAATACAAAATGAGTCCGACAACTTGATAAAACCCGACATGTTCTCTGTCGTCAATAAGGTACTCTCAACCGTCAACGAGATAGCAAGGCAACAGGCTAGTGTCTCATTTCTTCTCCAACAACTGCAGACTGATCTAACTTCAATATCTACCCGATTCAATGTATTCCAAGGCTCTCTTAACAGAATTATAGCAGTGTTACCAAGAGATGCACCAACTATAGCATCGCGAATTGATGCAATGCAGAAAGACATTTCAAAGCTCGGTTCGGCTATCTCAACAGTGAATAAGCGAGTGGTCGATGGATCCTGTGGACGGGGAAACGCTACTTCATTGGATTCTGACACTAAGCGTCAGACCGAAACCAACGAATGTATTCCTTATGACGATTCGAACAAAGACAATCGTACATTCGCCGAAGTTGCAAAAACTCCGCCTATAACCACAACAGACATGTCAACGACTGCAACCACTACTGCATCCAAAACTAAGGAAAACCCGAATGCACTCAAATATAAAGCCCAACGAGCAGCCATTAGCAATAGTTTGCCATGCAGAGGCGTTAATGCGGACCTAACTTCAGGCGAAAGTGTTCAATGCCAAGTCAAAGTAAGTGCTAACCCCAGAATGGATGTCACCAGCCCAAGACATACAACCAACACACCTGATGACAACACTCAAGACAATGATCCGGATAATTCTAATTCGGGGAAATTCATTGCTGTTCGACGAAACAACACAGTCTCTTACTTCATCAGTAACATCGACGCCAGTGTAGGTGAACAAGACGTGCTAGAGTACGTCCACGAAAGTGGGGTTCGCGTGAAACAGATAAAAATGTTCTATGGTCGCTTTGGCTCTTCAGCTAGAATCAACTTCAACCCAGAAGATGCCCACACTATCGAATCAGACGACTTTTGGCCTGAGGAAGTAAATGTGCGTAAATGGATCAGCAGATCGGAGTGGGATAAATCAGGCAACAATCGGAGGCCTCGTCGCCAAGTGCACAGGTCTCATCCGCGTTCAAGCAGTCATCATACATCCCGCCCTAAGCGTTATCAGGACAACTTTAGATGCAATGAGACACAGGACAAGGTCGATCGGTATCGTGCAGGACGCTCTTCTAAGATCAATACTCAACATAATCAGAACTATGATCAGTGGTCCCATGAATATGACTATCACGATACAGAACGTTACTCAGAAACAGGTAACAGTGTTAATCAGGACAACGTATGGAGTAGTTGGGATAACGACCAACATAACAACTGGGATTATTAAATAGTAACAATGGCTATGAAATCGATTGTATTAATCATATTGATGACGAGTTTAAATGTTTTATGTTGGAATTGTAGAGGCATCATGTCCTCGGCATACTCGCTATCTCAGATCTTGGACAGCTATTCCGTAGATATTGCCCTTATTGCGGAGCATAAACTACTGCCACGCTCTGTAACATTTATGGATTCAATCCATTGCGGTTACCAGAGCGAGGTAAACATCGATCAGTCGGCTGACCAATTTAGCACCCTAAGATGTGGGAAAGCGGGTACTGCAATCTTGATAAAGAAGCCACTAGTCAGTCATGTACAGCGCCTCCAAGATATAGAAAATGATCGCATTTTAGGAATTGAGTTCAGACCTGAGCATTCGTTACCATTGTTCCTCTTTTGCATTTATATGCCTTCCGAAAACGACGTTAAAGCATACAAGGATGTACTGCGAGAAATAGAGTCTTTATACATCCTGTATTCTAAGATCGGAAAGATAGTCCTTGGTGGCGATTTTAACGCTCACTCTCAGTGAACCAATCCAATCGAAACGACAAATCCTCTATTTTATCTGAATTTACAAGGAGACATAACTTAGTGTCATTACAAGCGACCGTAGGAATGTCTTCAAAATACACGTTCATTCCCAAGAAAACCTCTATAGACCATATTTTGATAGAAAAAGAATCTGCCAAGCACTACTCGAAATTTCGCATATTAGATGAGTGCGACATTTTAACATCAGAACATCTACCAATTATTTTCTCCGTTTTTTCCCCGCCATTTTCCGAGCCATCCATCAGCTCAAGACGATGCGTCGCATGGAACAAGTGTACCGAAAGCCACATATCTGCGTACCAATCAGAACTGTCTACTGGCGTGAATAAGATAATGATAAAGCATTATGAGGCTAAGGAAGACGTCATTGATTGGTTAAATGATAAGATCGTTGATATAATTATGCAAGCCTCGGCTCATCTGCCCACGAGCCACTTTAACAAATATGCTAAACCACATTGGTCTACAGATGTAAAAGATTCCTACGCAGAGGCAAGGAACTCACGCAAAATTTGGTTCGGTGAAGGTAAACCTAGAGGAATGGCGCCTTCCTTTTTAGCTTACAAGAAGGCGAATACCACATTTAGGCGCACAGAACGACGCTCTCGAGAAAAACATGAACATGCGATTTACGATGAGCTCAATCAGGCGGCAGAGCTCGATTACCGAGTATTCTGGAAATTGTTACGAAAAACAAGCGGACGAAACTTTGAAACCTGTTCAAAACTCATAGTTGAAAATAATATCTACGATCATAGTCAAGTCCCAAATGGCTTTAAAGAATATTTTATGAAAGTGTTTGACAACCCTTGCCATGATGATACGCTTAAACCATCATTACTTAACGAGCTGTCAGAGTACCTTAACGCCCACGAGAAACCCATATTAGGAACGATAACCCGCGATTTTGACGCAAACGAAGTAGAAAAAGTCATTTTAACTCTTCCCAAACGCAAATCCCCAGGTAATGATGGTATTCTTAACGAACACATACTTACAGCAGGTCAAAGCGTAGTTGAAGCAATGGTATTATTGTTCAATACCATCGTTAAAACCGAGCAGATTCCAAAGAAATGGCAAACGAGTATTCTCATACCTATCTACAAGGGTAAAGGAAAAGATAAGTCTGATCCATCTAGCTATTCACCAGTGTCTTTAATACCTTGCTTTAGCAAGATTTTTGAAAAATGTCTCCTCAATCGCATTAACACTTATATAGCATTAGCAAAGGTTGACTTTCCTTGTCCCCAACAGCATGGTTTCCAAAGAGGTCTTAGCTGCATTACAACTGCGTTCAACGTACAGGAGACTATCCTTTTTAATACCGAACATCACAGTGACCTTTACGTCGCATCACTTGATCAAAAGGGTGCTTTTGACTCTGTAAGGCACAAATCAATGTTATTAAAACTGGGACGCCTGGGACTAGTAGGTAAACTTCTCCGAATCATACAGGCTTCTTATTCTCAGTTGAAATGTGCAATACGCTATGCACAACAGACTACAGAACGATTTGATGTAGTGCGTAGTGTACGTCAGGGAGGCGTTCTGTCCACATTTTACTATCTCGTGTACATCGATGAACTAGTAACTGAATTACATAATAGTAAACTTGGAACTAAAGTCATGTCAATAAACGTCAGTAACCCAACATTCGCTGATGATATATCGATCCTTGCTTTATCTCCTTTCAATTTACAGAAAATGGTCGATCTAGTCTACATATACTGTCAAACATGGAGTTTGATATTAACGTCAGAAAATCAAACACTATCGTTTTTAGCAGAAAACGACATGAACCCCAAATTGGTATTATGTTTGGTGAACTGTTTCTCGAACAAGTCAAATCAGTCACACACTTAGGAATCACACATAGTTCGAATCTGAAACAGGGCGTCCGAATAGATAGCCGCATCCAGAAGGCGCGAAACTCACTATTTTCATTGATTGGTCAAGGTATTCATCCTCTCGGTGTTAACCCGCTAGTATTGGTAGGTTTATATAAAAAGATCGTACTTCCTACCCTACTTTATGGGTCTGAACTTTGGAATGATATGCTCTCGTCTGATATCAAACATCTCAATAAATTTCAGCATTTTGTTTCCAAGAAACTTCAAGGCTTTCCTATGAGAACCCGATCTGACATAGCGGAATCAATGATTGGCCTATATAGAATTATTACAGCGATTGACAAAAGAAAGCTGTTGTTTTTACACAAGATTCTTGGTCTTCCCACCACTTGTTTAACTAAAGAAATCTTTGTGACCAAATACGTCATGTTTCTTATCGATGAGACATCTATTACCACAGGATTTATTCCAGATATATGTCGCATCGTAAAGAAATATAAACTCTCATCTATTCTAAATTACTTTTTCTACAATCAGGTTGTTCCATCAAGATCAATTTGGAAGAAAACTATAAAGAAAGTCATTCATGCAAGCGAACAGCGCTTGTGGATCGAACGTATATCCAACGATACGGACTTTACGTTCTTTCAACTGCTACAGCCTAGTATTCAGCCATCTATTGTTTACGAAGTGTCTTCGGCAAGCTCATTCCGTAAAACGATGCATATGATTTCAATGATATGGTCTCGTCGTGTCACTCTTTTAAACGAAAAATGCGAGAAATGCGGCAACTTTTACACTGATGAAATGATACACTAGGTTTGTGAGTGTATATATATTGTTCCCGCCAAGAATGACTTGTACAATGGGCTCTTCTCGACGTTTACCCAAACGTTTGTGGAGGAGCTCATTGCACAAGGCTCTCTCTCTCTTGGACACTACGCATATTGGGAGCGCCTCTTCCGCCCCTACTGGAATCTAAGGATAACAAAACCTTCTTTATTCATACATTCAAATACATAGGTATATGTCTACAATCATAATTGTCACATTACATTATATACTATGTGTATCAGTTTATGCCTTCTTTGGGCTATAGCTGTGCATTAGGCCTGAATCAGTACCACTAATCATGTGATAAGACACTTTTTTATTTGCATAATTATGTCTCTTTGTCATTCCTTTACAATTATTTTCATTTTCACTCATTTAAGTCATGCCCATGTTTCTTGCCAATGGGTAAAAGGTCTTGTGCTTATATATGTCCTATGCTTACATAATATGTCATTGTATTTGTGGCAACGCGCAGGGGCAAAGCGTATGTTTGTGTGCGTAAGCGGGTGATGGGGTATCTGTGTGTGTACGTGTGGGTGTGGGTGTGGGTGTGGGTTGCGTGCGTGTGTGCTACGAGGAATCATTTCTTGTGGGTTTTCTTTTCCTACTTGGTTTTCATATTTTTCATGTTTATATATACTTCTCATTTCTATATTTATGTTTTGTAAAAGAAATCTTTATACTTTGATTTATCTTCTGTAAAGGAGGCAATAAAGAGATTGAATTGAATTGGTCAAAGAGACAGCTAACATTTTAGGGGAAAATAACTGTTATCTATACCCCTCTCAAAATTTGTATTCTTATTTCAGTCTATCGTCGTACCAAAACATATCATTGATACTTTAAACAAACTGTTCTTTGAATTTTTATGGAGTGGAAAAGGAGAAAAGATAAAGAGGAAAATCCTTAATGGAAATCCTCAAGATGGAGGATTGAAAATAATCGATATACTTTCATTTATTAAATCTATTAAACTGAAATGGATAGGAAAATTACTAAAAGATGAACAGGCGAACTGAAAAATTATTCCAAAATGTTTCTTGAATCGATTTGGTGAAAACCTGTTAATATTTAGAATGAACTTATTAAATCTTAATTCGTTTCCTAAAATAAATGATAAAATTTCAAACTTTAATATCGTTAATATATGGCTTGAGTTTAAAAGACCTGATCCAAAATGCAATAAATTTCCCAAAGATTACGCTAGTGTTAGGAATCAAATTATTTGGGGAAATATGGTTTGTATGTCTTGTTTAAATAATGGATTAAGTCAGGTATAATCTTCATTAACGATGTTATAGGCCCAACTGGTTGCTTAGATGAAACACATATTATAAATAAGTTACAAAACAGGTGTAACTGGATAAGTGAAGTAAACACATTTAAAGCAACCATGCCCAAGACTTAGAAACAAATACTAAAGTCTAAACAGTCAATCCAACTATAGTCAAAACACAATAAGATGTCCTTTTTAAGAATACATGTACATGCCTTTCAAATATGACTAGCAAGACATTTTATCAGTTTATGATAGGAAAGATAAAAAACCAAACCATATATGCACAGAAAATGGGAATTATGTTTTAATGAGAAAATAGATTGGAACAGTCTATACATTTCACTTTCGACTAGCTGTATAGACAATCGGGTGAAACAGTATAAATATGAATTAATCCATAATATTTAAGCCATACAAAAAAATCTTTGTACATGGAAAATTGAGAACAGTGATTTATGTAATATTTTTGAAGTGAAAGAGAAAAATGAACATTTTTTCATAACTTGTGCAGTGGTGCAACCAGATTGGGATAAAATGATTAAGGTTTTCCAAAATTGTGGTATCTCATCTAACATCAAGTCACTGAAAACCGTTGTCAGTGGTTGAAAATTTGTATATGAAGGGTACAACGATGTTAATATGATTTTAAATCTATTTGGGTTTTGTACATGTAAAACATATGTATGTGAAAAGCGGATGGACAAGTGTGAGCCATACAAAATGGTTTGCAGAAGAATTTAAACACTTGTATATGCATTTGGCATCAAAAAGTAGAATAACACCTCTTATTCGAAACTTAAATAATCATTTTCGCTAAGTAATATAACTCAACTGGCCTCTTAATTACGGTTCATAAAGGAATGTTTCTTTAGAGTTACCTTATATGCTTTCTTCTTTCTCTTCTTGTTCCCTTCTCTTTCACAGTTTACCTTTGAATCCCTTTTGCTGGTGAATGATGCTCCATCAAAGGTATTACTATCGAATAGTACGCATACAATATTTTCTATGCTTATACTTTTGAAAATAGGCAAACGGACTGCATTCAGACAAGATGCTTTTTATACTGCCCATCTGCATGCAAACCGTTTCGAAAAGTAAAGGGATTTAAGTTTAGATAGCAGAAAATAAGATTGATCATATATATTGGAATATTTTATGTTTTATCTGATTCTCTGCTTGTACATAATTAAGGAAAATAAAAGGAGCCTTGCAGCTTCACCAAAAGAAAAAAACCCCAAAAACTGAGAGGTTATCTCCAATGAGCAGTGCTGGTGCTCTCGTTTTATTTTAAATTGTCTTCTTAAACCGCCCGGCCTATTACATGTAAAGTGAGCGAAAAAAAAGCATGCCTGCAGCCACGCAAGTCACGCATTGAGAGCTCGATTCAAAACTGAAGTAAGGCATGCATAAATATGAAGCATTTACTGCCTTATTACAGTGGACAGGTAATATAGTAAACAAAAACGGGGAACGTGAAAAAGCGCCTTACAAACTGCATAAACCGGTTCCCCTATTCCCAACTTTCCTTCTCTTATATCTTAGCTGCAGCATCCTATATCTGCATCTCCACGTGTATTTATGGTCAAAGACAAATCAGGAAAGTTGAGAAACACCCACAAGGCCAAAAGACAAGGAGAATCAGCACGGACAAGAACACACTCGTGTGCAGGCTGACCTGTGGAGAAGGCCATCTAGGGATCCTAGAAGTTACAATTAATCCCCAGGATTGGTTCTATACAGACTCTATTATCTATTTGTGACACATTCCCAAGTGAAACATTGTGATAAAAATGGCATTGTTCTTTCCTGAGAAGCAGTGCTTCTATTATAAATGCTTTTTGTATTGAATGTTAATGGATATGCCTCTTTATTGACGATCTGATGCCGAAGAACATATTCTACAAGTCTGTGTGACAGAAACGTAAAGTAACATCTCCCCGGTATACAATGTGTATGTTCTAAATTAGCCTCTGCTTGCTTTCTAGGGTGATCGTAGCGATGCTTTGTGCAGGTAAAAAATAAGAGACTGCAACCCCTTACTTCATAGTACCTCATTTATAGCATCTGCTGCAGAGCACTTTAGAGAACACCGAGGTTGAAGGATGAATTGATTGTTGTATGCAATTTCTCCTTTGCCCACATTGGTTTCGTCCTATTGTTTGAAAACACTGTAGACCTCTTTCTATAACGTGTCATCTGCTGCTGTTCTTAAATTTGACCTCTCGTAGTGATACATGCGGGAGCATATTTATATATACTTGAAGACTTTCCTTGATATTCTGAATGCTCAATAACTGAAGGCATTATGGAAATTGCCAGGTAATATCTTCAGTTTGTTTCAAAGGATAAACCAGCAAGAGAAGCAGTATGTTTGTACCATTTCAATAAGGGAGAAGTATCTATAGTTTATCTGACATCATGACTCTTCCAATAATAAAGATACACTTTAACTGCCTTGTCCAATGCAAAAAGTAATTCATCCAGAACTATTGTTGACAAGGGGAGAGAACCATCATTTGTAAGGGGAGAGAACCCCATTGTAGGTATGAGGAGGAAACCATCAAAGGCTTAAAAGAACCATCGAAAGGCAAGGGGAGAGAACTATTGTAGGCCTGGGGAGAGAACCATCATTTGTAAGGGGAGAGAACCATCATAGGCAACTGTCATAGGCAAGGGGAGTGAACTATTGTAGGCGCGGGGAGAGAATCATCATAGTCAAGTGTAGAGAACTATTGTAGGCGCAGGGAGAGAACCATTGTAGGCAAAGGGAAAGAAATATCATAGGCATGGGGAGAGAACTAACATAGGCAAGGGGAGTGAACTATTGTAGGCAAGGGGAGAGAACCATCGTAGGTAAGGGGAGGGAGATATCGTAGGCATGGGGAAAACCATCGTAGGCAAGGGGAGTGAACTATTGTAGGCCTGGGGAGAGAACCATCATTTGTAAGGGGAGAGAACCATCATAGGCAACTGTCATAGGCAAGGGGAGTGAACTATTGTAGGCGCGGGGAGAGAATCATCATAGTCAAGTGTAGAGAACTATTGTAGGCGCAGGGAGAGAACCATTGTAGGCAAAGGGAAAGAAATATCATAGGCATGGGGAGAGAACTAACATAGGCAAGGGGAGTGAACTATTGTAGGCAAGGGGAGAGAACCATCGTAGGTAAGGGAGATATCGTAGGCATGGGGAAAACCATCGTAGGCAAGGGGAGTGAACTATTGTAGGCCTGGGGAGAGAACCATCGGAGGCAACAATCGTAGGCAAGGGGAGTGAACTATTGTAGGCGCGGGAAGAGAACCATCGTAGGCAAGGGGAGAGAACTATCATAGGCATGGGGAGAGAACCATCGAAGACATGGGGAAAGAACCCCATTGAAGGTATGGGGAGTGAACTATTATAGGCGTGGGTAGTGAACCATCATTTGTAAGGGGAGAGAACCCCATTGTAGGTTTGAGGAGGAAACCATCAAAGGCTTAAAAGAACCATCGAAAGGCAAGGGGAGAGAACTATCGAAGGCATGGGGAGAGAACCATCGAAGGCAAGGGGAGAGAACCATTGAAGGCAAGGGGAGAGAACCATCATCATTCGGAACACCTCGGCCATTTCTTGAAATACCCTCTGAGGTAATGGGGAGCCATTTTTGAAAGTAGGTCAGCAACGAAGGGCCAATCGTATCAACTTGGCAATCCCCATCACAAGCCGGGGAATGCCGAAGAGCCGATTGACAAAATATGAAACAAAGATGTGTGGATATGATCATCTTTATTGAAAAGGGTAAAAAAAGCATTCAATTGTGTTATATAACCAATTTGTGTGTATTTAAATACATATTTAGTGCCTGTGTGCATTTTGCATTATCCGCCGGAAATAAGGCAAATTACCCCAGGATTTCTGGTGTATTCATGTACTGCCTACGAGGTATATCTACCGACTTGTTATGGGGATTGCCAAGTAGATACGATTGAACCATCATAGGCATGAGGAAACCATCGTAGGCAAGGGGAGTGAACTATTGTAGGCCTGGGGAGAGAACAATCATTTGTAAGGGGAGAGAACCATCATAGGCAACTATCGTAGGCAAGGGGAGTAAACTATTGTAGGCACAGGGAGAGAACCATCATAGTCAAGTGTAGTGAACTATTGTAGGCGCAGGAAGAGAACCATCGTAGGCAAGGGGAAAGAACTAACATAGGCATGGGGAGAGAACCATCATAGGCAAGGGGAGTGAACTATTGTAGGCATGGGGAAAGAACCACCGTAGGCAAGGGGAGTGAACTATTGTAGGCCTGTGGAGAGAACCATCATTTGTAAGGGGAAGAGAACCCAATTGTAGGCATGGGGAGAGAACCTTTGCAGGCAAGGGGAGGTACCTATCGTAGGCATGGGGAGAGAACCATCGAAGACATGGGGAAAGAACCCCATTGTAGGTATGGGGAGTGAACTATTATAGGCGTGGGTAGTGAACCATCATTTGTAAGGGGAGAAACCTATCGTAGGCATGGGGAGAGAACTATTGTAGGCGTGAGTAGTGAACCATCATTTGTAAGGGGAGAGAACCAAATTGTAGGTATGAGGAGAAAACAATCTTGGGCTCAGGGCGAGAACCATCGTTGGCAAGCAGACAAAACTAACATAGGCATGGGGAGAGAACCATCGTAGGCAAGGGGAGGGAACTATCGTAGGCATGGGGAGACAACCATCATAGGCAACTATTGTAGGCACGGGGAGAAAATCATTTGTAAGGGTAGAGAACCATTGTAGGCAAGGGGAGATAACTTTCGTTGGCATTGGGAGAGAACCATCATAGGCAAGAGAACTATCAAAGGCATGGGGGAGAGAACCATCATAGGCAAGGGGAAAAAACTCAGGCATGGGGAGTGAACTATTAAAGCGTGGGGAGAGAACCACCATTGAAGGTATGTGGAGAGAACAGTAGTGGGTATGGGGAGAAATTGTTGGTATGGAGAGAACCATCATAGTTAAAGGGAAAGAGAACTATTGTTGGTAAGGGGAGAGCTATTGTTGGTAAGGAGAGAATTATCATAGGTATGGGGAGTGAACTATTATAGGCGTGGGGACAAACCTATCGTAGGGAGAGAACCATCTTTTGTAAGGGGAGAGAACCCCATTGTTGGTATGGGGCGAGAACCTTCGTAGGCAATGGGGAAACAACCATCGTAGGCAAGCAGAGAGAATTATCATAGGCAAGGGGAGTGAACTATTGTAGGCACGGGGAGAAAACATTTGTTAGGGGAGAGAACCCAATTGTAGTCGAGGGGAGAGAACCATCGTAAGCTATCTGAGGCATTGATTGAGAACCATTGAAGGCAAGGGGAGACAACTATTGTTTGGAGCGATATATAATATAACAAATCAGAACCCAAACCTGGATATAAAAAGGAATGAGTTTTGCTGAAATTTTGACCAACTCCTGTATCAATGGGTTCTTTTTTCTTTACATTCTTAAACGCCAAACACATGGATTGGCATCAAAATGCTTCTTAGAAATATTAACCAAAATATCGAGAGCAGGTAAACCAAAAGTGAATGAAAAATGCAACAGTGATGAGGGCAGTGGGAGGGTGCAGAAATAAGACAACACACACATGGTGTTTACCCCATCCTGACATAGTAAAAGATTTGATGGAACCTATGATCATTCAGACATGCTGTAGCTGCATAATAGGAAACCATTGTTGAAAAGGGATAAATTTCTTGTCTTAAGATATTTCTCCTTTTGCAACAATCTTTTCTACTCCATATGTCTGTTGCTTTCTTTTTGGACAAGTAAAAGAGTTGAGGAATACACCAATTACTAGGTCAGGCTTGGGAGTTAAACAGTTATATATCTCAATAAAACAAATACCCTTATAACAAAATGAGGCTAAACATTATTTTCTACCCGTTTTGCAGACTCAGGAAGCAAGTAAATTGGAAAAAATTGCGACAAAATGAATCCTCATCTTTTGAGAAATAGCTACTTTATCCAAAGACAATGTTCTCAAAATTGAACAATATGAATAAATGTTGAATGAGTCAAGAGATATCTCTATAACAGAAAGTGTCAATACATGTTATAGAACAAAATTTAAAAAGAAATTGTTATAGAAAGGCATGTTGCTCAAAATTAGCATGTTTTAGTGACACAATGTTTTCTTTGATTCAAATAGAAATTGATTTTTTAATTAAAACATTTCACACAATTTTGCTTTGATAATGACTTTTGAAATATTGAATCAATCACAGCATTCAATATTGGAATTATGGCTTAAAATTAAGTTTGAGATAATCGAGTCCTTTCCTCTTCTGCATTCTTTTCATGATATTCTTGGTGAAACTGATGAACTTGGAACAGTCGGTCGATTTCCTGCAAAAAAGAGATGCATGTAAGGAGCTTCTTTAAATCTTTCTTTTAGTACTGCAACGCTTTTGAAACATTCATATAAATTTGAGAACCTAACATTTTATTATAGAGACCATGTAGATAAATATATAGACAGTGTATTTTCTCTGATAGGATGTGGTTGTGTCTTTAGAAGTTCTCTTTACTTAATGCATTACAGTACAAAGTCTTCCGATTACCCATGTTAGTTAGAAACCTGTTCTGATTTCAAGTGGGTGCAGAAGTTAACATGTAATTCATTTTTCTTTTATATGGGTTTTACATCACATCAACATTATTTCAGTTATGTAGCGATGCCCGACTCTTAATGATGGAGGAAGACCCCATACTCAACTACCCATAAGGGTTGGTCAAGGCGGGTAGAACCATCGGCATTCTGCAAGTCAGTCTGGAGATATGTTTCTGATTAAGGAAACAATTAAAACAATTTATTTTGTAAAACAATGATCTTTTATTCATGTCTTGTGAAATAATTGAAATTAACAAGTCTTGGATCCAGATTATGAAATGGGTTAATATGTTTATTATGTGACACTATTTATAAACCAAGTTTTTCAGTTAACCCTTTCCCAAACAATAACGACATTTGACCACTTTGTTGCAGACAACTTTAGAAAACATTCTGGGTAAAGGAGAAATTGCTCGTAACAACTAATTTTTTCTTTTCCCACAATGTTTTCTGCCCTATCAGAAGATTATTTTCCAATTTCATCACATTTTGAAATGTAGTCTACAAACTCTTTCAAATGGGACAGTCGAAAATTTTGCGTTTGGGAAAGGGTTAAAACACTGAAGGCCCTTAGGATTGTTTCAAGTATTCACTGAAAACAGAGGTTTTCAGCATCTTTAAAAATAAGATATTGAAAATGGTCATTTATTGGATAATGTTTAAATCATCTTTCTAACAGGTGTTACTTACACAACAAATTCTGTGAGATGACAAGTCCCTTTAACTTTTCACTGTGATATTCAAAGGCTGGAAGTTTGATCTTCTGACTGTAGGACTGTTTAACCCCTGTTTTGGAAAATTAATTATATTAATACACAATCTCTCAAATCATGCTTTCTCTCACCATATACTCAAAAATTATCCATTTGTAATAAAGCTCCCCTTACCAATGACTTGAAATACCAAAGTGACAAAAGAAGTTGCTTTTCAAGAACAATTTAGTAATTGTTTGATATCTACAAAGTATCGTGATAAAAATGAAAGACTTGTTTATGTTCATTTATTTAGGTTTTCATCGCTTCAACTATATAAAGACACCAAACTTGTCTGCCCACAAAGGCTGGTAAAGCCAGGAAGAACCATTGCCATTCTATAAGTCATTCAGGAAACTACCTCTCATAAAACCCCCAATGACCACACTGGAATTTAAAACCACATGGACAAGGGTCCATGTGATCCTAAGTTCTGAACTATATTACCAACAGACCATGAGGTCCCGATCATGACAGAAAGATCCTTTTACTATGGGTCCATGTGGCTGTCGTGTGACTGTTTGTGATAATATCCGATGCTAGCCAAACGGTTCAGGCATATCCATTGAATTTTCAAAAAGAACATCATTCTGGTCATCATCGACATATAAGATTAGTATGAACCCTTCATGTACAATTCAGGAGCTATTCTTTAATTGGGGGCCTCCGTGGCCTAGTGGTTAGAGTACAGAACTTGAAATCACATGGCCCCTCTCCGCGTGGGTTCAAATCCTGAGAGGGATATGGATTTTCATGAGAGGCAGTCTCCCGACTGACTTACGGAATGCCGATGGTTCTACCCACCTTAACCAGCCCCTATGGGCAGTTGAGTATGGGGTCTTCCTCCATCATTAAGAGTCGGGCATCGCTACATAACTGAAATAATGTTGATGTGATTTAAAACCCATATAAAAAAAAAAAAAAAAAAATTCTTTAATTGTTGGTAATAATATACAGATATGATTATTTTGACTTTAACGGACCGTCCATTGTAGACCACTTCACTTTCACAAGGTTGAGTGACGTACAGCATGACGCAATATTAACCACTCCTGTATTGTGTACACACACATTATACTTTTAGTTTAAGAGTGAGTGAATCAGATTGGTCAACTAACTTGTTATAACGACTTAACTATCTCCTTATAATGAGAAAGTTAAGTCAAAATAATGGCTTAACTATCTCATTATCTTGATATAGTAAGTCTAAATAACGTTATTTTGAGTAAGAAAGTCAAAATAGACACCTTAATCTTGTCAATTTGAGTTAATAAGTCGGATTAACGACTTAATTATCTCGTTATTTCAAGTTTGTAAGTCAAAATATCGACTTAGCTCTCTTGTTATTTTGACTTACTAACACAGATTAAAGAGAAAAAACGCAAACATGTCGTGTCTATGCCACCGTATTTATACCTTTTTAAGATTTAGTAATTTCATTTAAGAACTATTTTTTCATGAATACCTTGTATAGAATCCATGTGTTGGTCACATTGCTTGACTGTTCAATTCAAATTATTTTTGTCCCATCACCTGAAATAAAGTTGATAAAACTGTTGGCTAATGAATCAACGCACATATAGAACAAAGTATGAAAATATATATTTATACCTTTATAGTGGAAAGGAAAGAAGTCCTTGTTGAAGCACTTTCATCTTTTGTCACTTTTCCTTGAATACATGAAAAATAGAAATATAAATTTGCATTTTCACAATTGTTCACTTAAACTTTTTAATAATTGACTATTTCGGAAAAAGTGTTTTAATCATATAGTTGCAGTTAGTGCATATATCTATATTTCTGGCGTTTTCATATAAATGATGCACACTATGACTTCCAAGTCACAGACTACTTTCCCATTTGAACACAATTGAGTTACAGTCATAGATGAAAAAGAATGCATCATGCATGGGCCAGCAGTTGAGGAAGTGGTCCCAAGTTCAAGCCCCACCAGTGTGTTAAAGTGGTTTTGTCGAAATGTCCTTTGGCAAAACCCTAGCCTAAATTCAGTAAAGGTCATATAATAATTAAAAACAAAATAAATCATCATTACTAACCTTTCATTTTATAGCATTCTTCGCACTTCAGCACCAATGTTTTCAGCTTAGTTTTCTTTGCAGCTGGACACCCAGATCTGTATTCTCTAGCTGGAGATTTGAACTGCCTTAAGCTTATCTGTTAAATACCTGCATAAAAAACTAATATGATGATAACAATATTTTCATTCATTTATGCTTTCATTTTACCAATTAATGATTTTGTTTCCTCCTTTGTTTCTTGGCCTTTACGTCATTTCACTGCAATACCTGTAAAAGAAGAAAAGAACAAAGCATTATATCTGAAAATATGTAAGCTATTAACAACTGTCAAGGAAAAAAAGATTAGACATGACCAGTGCAACCTTGACCCTGCGCACGAGAAATCAACCAAAGCCAAACAGATGCTCATCAGTCTGGGCATATCCGCTGGCACTCTTATGTCGATACCCATTCAGAGGTGAGCAGCAGGGTAGTCCCAATTGAAATAGAAGTTACCTTGAGGGTTCCAGACCCATTGGACCAACCTTACTGTGCTTGATTATCCAAAGTGATGTTTTACACAGATATCAACAATTTAGTTTGCAGCCTCTCTACATTATACATGAAACCATTTGTGTTAGGCAGAAGATGGGATGCTCAAGTAATTTCCATCTATTGAAGAGAAAAGAAAAAGTAAATACTAAAGTGGATGTTTATTTCTGAAATTAGTCATAAGTCCTTTGTGCCAATTGACCACGGGACAAATCTGCGCCCACATATTTGTCAGACATGTTCTCTTTTTATTTTTTGTACAAGGCTTAATGCTGTGTCATCAACTTGTCAGTCATATTACAACTGTCCTGGGATTCACCAGTACTTGGCTCTAAAATGTCTTGCACAAGGACATTTATTCACTACCAAGAAACAAGCGATGCAAGTGTGGCTCAAACCTGAGACCCTAAAGTCCTCGACCTTAACAGCTAGGCCATGCAAGACACCAGATGTTTTCACTATAGAAAATATTGAAAGTAATACTGTACTCACATTAATTTGTTTGTAAGAGATTTGTATAATCTTATATTGATTGAAACCTTACTAATTTTAATTTTAAGGCAGTTGGTTTAATCACTAATTCTAATGGTTTTAAACCATGTTTTGTAATCATTGCTTTATTTCTGCATGAATATAGTGTTGACTTTTACATTTTGTACATTATAATCAATAAAGCGTATCATATCGACACCCGGGCCAGTGACTTGACATCATGCAGTGTACATACTCTCTGACCATCAAAAGGTTTTGTAACACTGAGTTAATAGTATTTCTCTTTTATTACAGCATTCTTGGATTTCATTAGTACTAGTCTAGTGCCAAAGGACACTTCCACAAACATCCACATCTAAAGGTGCCTTGTTTGATTGATGCAAATTATAAAAGTGATCAGTGGGTTGCTGGATAGATTGATTATCTTACCATTGAGAGATGTATACGCAGGTTTAAAGGATATTAGATGCAGAGGTGAATCACTTTAACACCAATAGCACAGAAAACTTAAGTCAACGTGGAGATTATTTTCAGTAAAAGTTATTATTCAATCTCATTTGAAACTTAATTGCTTTATCTGAATGCACATTGGTGTTTTGAAAATAACTTTAATGTAAAATATCTGTAAATTGTCGACCCAACAATTCTTGTAAACAAAATTTAGGAATTTCATACAAAATAAAGCAGGTTTTTATAAAGTCATACTTATGGTGTGCTCTGATGTGTTTCACCACAAATGTTTATAGCATTTAACAGAGTGGCTGTCATTTGACAAGTAATCTAGATTAATCAACTTCTGCGAAACAAAAGAAAACATGATCGTTTATAGCATCTTAAAGCCATACTTGCGCTCATTTACACTTAATTAAATTGTGAAAGTTCTAGAAAAATTGAAAATTAACTCAAAAGCGCTTTAAACTCCCCTTTACAGAGGAATTGAGACTGTAACACATTCACATGATGCACATGAAAACTATAAGGTTTGTTCACAGCCATAAAACAAGGCCAGCCGAGAAACATTGGGAACCAATACACCTAGAAATCCTTCATTTTGAATGCTTATGTTAATTTTGGATAAATGACAGTATTTTTTATATGTTTCATGTGATTTCTATTTCATGCTATTTTTGATGTCACTCGAATGTAAACAATGGAGTTAGATTGGTGGGCACCAAATTTGTGAAAATAGCACTTTGAAAAATAGATAATAAATGGGTCAGGCGTTATATTTTCTCGGTCGTATGTTTTTTTGCTATGTTTCAACATATTCTATCATATCGATGGTCCCAATTCAAAATGCCGAACCTACATTTTTTCACATTTCGTGATTTTTGCACTGTGTAGGGCGGGAAGTCAGTGCGCATATGCCCAGAAAGTGGCGAATTGTTTCACCAATCAGATCATGTCAAATCGGTCATATGATAAAATGCCGAACTGTGATTGGTGGAAATAAAAATATGCAAAAATGCGAAGCTGGATATTATTGTAACTTCGGCATTTTGCATATAATTGTGTAAACAAATAAATGGAAGGTGATTTGACGAAACTTAAATGTGTGCGGAAAAAACCATCAAATGTAAGTTTGTTTTACAATATTCCTTTATAAAGGTATCTCATAAACAGCTTCTTAATGTATTTCTTTTATTTTATATAAAAAACGAGTTCTGAGCGATAGTTTCCTTAGCAAAATGTTGTTTAAAGATGCAACCGATATAATTTCTAAAGTTCTAAGTGCAATTGAATAAATGTAAGTATTTAATATGCATGTCGGACATTATAACATGTACAGAAATTATGTTTACGCTAGTATTCTTTGCAAATGACCGTGTAAAGGTTGCATAACTTCTGAAAAATGTAGGTTCGTCATTTTAATCGGATCCTCCTATCACATAATATTGGTAGGTTCGTTAATTTGCATGCATGAAAATCAAATAACTTAGTAGGTATCAATGTAAATGGTAATGTTTCAATCTTTAATACTAGTTACCTTGGTCGGGTGTTCTACCAGAGGATTAGATAAGGGGGCGTAAAAGGTTCTTCAAGAGTCAATTACTCACTATTTCCTCAGCAAATACTTTATTGTTGGTGCTCAATTGAATCGTCTTATTATCGAGACCATTATATTAAGAACCAACAACATAGGATTATTGTCAATATAAAGACATCAGCTATGGAAATACGCCTCTTAATTAAAGCTCTGTCTATCAAGGTCCCCGTTTTGTGTTTTATATTTTTAAAAGCTCTGAGGAACACATGGGCAAGCTGTAAAATGAAATAAATAAATGAATAAATAAATAAATAAATAAATACATAAATAAATATTACAAATGTTACGTCTTCTTTCTATTTCAGGCAATGAGCAGAACAATCCTGGACTTGCCTGATGAAATCTTGGTTACTATATTGAAGCATATCGACCTGCAACATTTACTTCAAATTGTGAGCAAGTGTTGCAAAAGACTTCATTATATTATTAGCAAGAATTCCATTTTATGGAGACATGTGTCATTCGATTGGCCATCGGTGTTTAATAAAGACCAGTTTGATGAACTTCTGAAACAATCCAGAGGATTTCATGAGTTTCTTATTCCAGGATCTGTTGTCAACTGTTCGTCTCCATTTGTGGATTACTGTCTTGTATCTAGCTTGCCACGTGCAAAGAACTTATATTGGCTAGATTTGACAGACATCGAATTGTCAACTCTTTGCTTTGTGCCTCATCTTCCACATCTTGAAATTTTGAACTTATCAGGCTGCACAAAGTTAATAGATGAAGATTTTGAAGCGTTAAAGTCTTGTCAAAACCTTGCACAATTGTACGTGTCCTTCACATCTATTACCTCGAAAACGGTAGTTGAAATATGCCAAGTTATAGACCTCATTGTACTGGATACGACGGGTGTGCTTTTCCCAAACAGAGATCGTGAAAGTGTTCTTGAAAGTAGTTGTGGTACATTATTGTTTTGGTACATGTCTTTGAATGCAGATGAACAAGAGTCTGATTTAAACGAACTTAAAGACAAGTTTATTGACTGCTGTATCAAAATAACAAGAAGATTTTAAATTGTTGCAATCATGTTATCACGCGGTCGCATTTTAGTAAGTTTAGCTCAGAAAAAGATACAGACCTCATCTGGACATCAGCATTTGACAATTCAAGGTAGCTCTATTTCGTCTGAAAACAATGAACCAAGCACAAGTTTTACTGATCACGATGGTAATAGTGTACTTTTGCACGACCATGATAAACATACAATTGATACGCCTTTGCCCTTCAATCATGAACAAGTTTCTTCTAACGAAACTGCAATGGGTGTCGATATTAATAATGAAAGTATGACGAACATTGCAAGCGCTATCATGGAAAGTGACTCTGTATTAGATACAGAATATAGTTTTATAGCTACAAAGCTTGACATAAATTCAAACAATAAGAGTATGTTAAGTTTTCAAGATACTCAATTGTTTTACAATTATGATACCAGTGAAGAGTTTGAGGATGACGTTAATCCTGTTCAGAAAATCGACGACCACGAAGTTCATTTTATAAGAGATATTACATCAAGTGACCATTTGAGTGAAACAATGTCCAGCAATGAGAGTGTATCAATTCTTAAAGCAGAGAAAGAAACTATGATAGAACAGACGCAATTAAACAAAACCGCTAGAGACGAGAACATTGATTCAGAGTCGGAAAATGAAAGTTTCGATGATCTTGACCCAACTAAAGATAAGGATTATCAACCAGAAAGTGATAGTGACACTGACACAGACAATGGTCATTTTGTTATTAAAGTTGATGACAGAGCTACAATACTGCAGAACGAAGTAGACCACGAGGAATTAGTAGACAATGAGCAAGCAGTCAAAAGAAAGCGGGGTAACAAGAGGTCCGAAGCGAAAAAGCAAAGAATGAAAGGTGAATCGTATACGGGTTTAACAAAAGATGAGTCAGGCCAATGTAAATTGCCCGTAGAAAAGTCAGGTCGAATACTTGAAGCAAGAACTTGTAGTACAAGGTGTGATAAGGGTTGGGGAGGAAGAGGATGCAAAACAATTGATGATGAAACAAGGGCTGATATATTCAGCAAATTTTGGAAAGATATGACTTGGGGAGAGAAAAAGGTATACATAGTCAGTCTAGTTGACAAAAAAGAGACAAAGAGAAACACATCGTCAGCTAACAGTAGACGAAAATATAGTTATAATTTTTATCTAAAAAAGAAAAGTGAAAAGGTGAAAGTGTGCCAGTCTCTATTTCTTTCTACATTTGGGTTGAAAAACGAAACCGTGTATAGATGGTTGGACAACAATAGCGAAGACCATGGTATCCCGAAGAAGTCTGCATCACAAGAGAAAGGCAGTAATTCCAAACCACAAGCCAAAGAAGAAGCTCTAAAGTTTTTACGTGAGATACCAAAACTCCCGTCTCATTATTGCCGGGCCCAAAGTTCTAAACTTTATTTAGAATCAGAGCAGACAAATCTGAATGAGCTATATGTAGAATACAGAAGACAAATGGTTAGCGATGGTAAGCCTGTGTACGGCATCTCAAATTTCACAAAAATGTTCAACGAGATGAACCTCGCGTTTTTTAAGCCTAAGAAAGACTTGTGTGATACGTGCTGCTCGTTTGAAGCTGGTACGATTGATGAACATGAATATCGTGAACATATTAGAAGGAAGGTGAATGCTGCAGAAGCAAAGGTTTCCGACAAAGAAAACGCACAATTAAACGGTAAACAACGGGTTTTAACTATGGACCTGCAAAGTCTCCTTCTTTGTCCAAAGATCCAAGCTAGTTGCCTTTATTATAAGACAAAACTTTGTTGTCATAACTTTACCTTATATGATTTGGTTTCTGGCGATGGAGATTGCTATTTTTGGAATGAGACAGGAGCAGACTTAAATGCAAGTACATTTGCATCTTGTATAGTAGATTATTTGGAGCAAATTGACTTGGAAGGCATAGAGACAATCATTATTTATAGCGATGGCTGTACCTATCAGAATCGCAATACAACTCTCGCCAATGCACTTCTACAGTTTTCAGTTAAACATCAAATCGAAATCCAACAAAAATACTTAGAAAAGGGGCACACGTATATGGAGTGCGATAGCATTCATGCAAGCATCCAGCGAAAATTAAAAAATAGAAATATCTACATTCCAGAACAATATATTGATGCTATCACGACTGCACGGAAAAAATCTTACAGTGTAAAATACGTTGATTACACTTTTTTTAAGGATTATTCTAAATTGTTGTATTATACCAGTATAAGACCTGGAGTCGGCGTAGGTTCACACGTTGTCACAGACATACGTTTATTGAAGTACACACCGGACGGAAGGATCTTGTACAAAATTAATTACGAGGATGACAATTACAACGAACTGCCAAAACCAAGAAAAGTAGCGAGTACTTTTTCTGACTCTGTGCCACGCGCTTTTCAACAGCCACTGAAATTAAAAAAGAGCAAATATCAACATCTGCAACAGATTAAAACTGTTATACCAGGTGATTATCATGCCTATTATGACGCTCTTCCGCATCAGGGTGATTGAACTTTTGCAGGTTTGAATACATGTTACGCAAAGTATAAACAATAGGAAATAGTCTTGTGTTACTTTAGACATTTAGAGAGGAGGTTCATATCTTTACGTGTAAATAATATTTCGTGATTGTGCTAATTTTGGGGACGTTAATTGTGTTGTCATACTGTTGATACAAATGTTTCCTTGAGCGTTTAGTGCTGATACAGCAGGCGTTCGATCATGTTGCATCTTTAATACTTTGTGACTCGAATGGACCATTAGAATGTCGAAAAAACGTAGGCAAATTGTTTAAGAGGTTTTGTAGTGTTACTTCGGTATAACCCAATGCTTGTTTAAAACATAAATAACTTTGTTGACGTGCGACATTTTACTAAACGCACGCTTTAGCATGCATCTGCTATTAGAATTGATGTTGCTGATTAAATGACATTGGATGGCATCATTCCGGAAATGTTCAACGTTATAGACTTGAATACTTAGTTTTAAGGCTGTTGTTGAGAATAACATTCCATAGAGGAGAATTGTAAACTTTAGCATGCTACATGCACTTTAAGGATGTTGTAATTAAAATGTTGATTAGTGTAGGCTCGAGAATGCTAGTTGAAAGGGTAATGGTATCATTTAAATTAACATTCTCTAGTTTTAAGTTTGTTGATGTATGATAATGTTTCATTGCAGATGAGACGTTGACAATCAAACACTTTGTTTCATTTAATAGATTTTCGATTTTATTACTTTCAAAAGGACTTTGAAGAGCAAATTAGAGCAAGTTGACCGGTTGTTACGACATGGTGCCATTCCAAATGAAGTTCTTCCAGAGCAGTCTGTGACACCAATGCACATAGCAGCCGGTCTAGGAATCAAACCTGTCTGCTTATTATTGCAACATGGAGGTGATCCAAATGTTAGATTACCTGATGGGACAACTCCGTTACATGTGGCCTCCATGTGGGGAGATGCTGACTGTGTACAGATACTGTTGTCAAATGGCGGCGACCCTTATATCAGAGATCAGGATGGGTTAAGTGCCATGGACTTTGCCAAACAGTTCAAGCATTGGGAAGCGGTTGAAGCGATTAAGAAGTATATGTTTCTGTTAACGGCGGCAGAGGAAGTAACTATGACACCAAAATACACTTATACACGAAGAAGTCTAGAGAGTAACACCTCAAGTAATTCTCCAGAGGTAACAAATGGTGAAGGAGATGAGAATCTGAATTGTCACAAAAAAGGCAAAATAATCTTTTCAAACATTTCCATCTGCTGGAACAATGGTAACTTGACTCAGCATTGAATGAATGAATGATAAAATGGGCATTTGGAGTTACTGGCTGACACAAGAACATGTATCAAAGTATTCCTATATGTAGTGACATACACTGTCTACAATAGACCGAGTCCCGGTCTGGCTGCATGTTTTTCTCGTGGGTCATTTACGTTGGGCGCCAATGTAACCAAGGTGAGAAAAACATGCAGCCAGACCGGGACTCGAACCCGGGACCTACGCAAACCGTGCGAATGCTCTACCGACTGAGCTATCCGGCCCGCTTACACATTCAACTCTACCTTCTTAATCGAGACCCCTACTACACATCCACTAATTGTTTTCTGCTTGGAATGAAAGAAAACCTTACACTTAGAATGCTGGGTAATTTTCTTAAAATAAATTTTTGTGTCCTCTGCTGTCCAAAACCTGTAATATCTGCTTAATTTTGATGAGGAAAGATACTCAGAGTAGCAAACAGGTAAGATCACAGGCCAGCCGCCAGTATACTTG
>OX401422.1:21607290-21683475 GCA_947846245.1 Cerastoderma edule | reverse complement strand
TTAGACCAATTCAAACAATACAAGAACTCTGCATGCATGTATACAATTTCCATTAAAATTACTGTAGACCATAGGCTCGTCTACTCATAACACTGTAGACAATCTTTTTATAAAATGCCACCATAGAATTAATATTGGCCTATGGGTTAAGAAATTGTTAATGCTTAGTTCCATCTATCAGTATAAGAATTAAAGATTTTTGAAGATACTTGGGTTTATACACAAGACAATAGTAAGTCCTTCTATAGACGTGAATCACACATAATTTAAGTTTTGTAATGAACCATGGTATACTTCAAGATCTGTTGGGCAACTTGCAATGGCAGTGCTCCTGGTGTATTGCTTTAGAATATTTAAATCATCGATCCTGATGCATATATTTTAAACGACAAATGCGTGCCCTACGCTACTTAAAGACTTAGAGAAAGTAAAAATCAGTTCAATATCCTAAAACAAACCTATGTTCACTTACAGCGGTTGATTGTCAAAACTTAAAGGAAGGTAACACCGTTGAACCATAAATAAAATATGCATGTATTTGAACACTTACTTTTTTTCTTTTCTTTTCTTTCATCTGTAAGGTATGTAAAGTATTTTCGGATCCGAAATACTTTCTGTAATCACTAATCACTTAACACATAATTCCATTCATTCGAATATATTATGCACATATTAAGATTTCTTTAATCACGAATCACTATACACACCAATTCCATTCATTTGAACACTCTAAGACTATGCACACACACAGACATGATTTTTCTACATCTTTAAACTACGCATTCCGATGACAGAATTTCGATATCTTTGGGAGACAGTCTCCCAAATGACTTACGGAATGCCGATGTTTCTATCCGGATTGACCAGCCCTTATGAGCAGTTATGTATGTGGTTTTCCTCCATCATTATGAGTCGGGCATCACAACATAATTGAAATAATGTTGACGCAATATAAAATCCATATAATTAAATGAACTTAATTATGAATCACTTAACAAAATAATTCATTCCTTAATCTTAACACTTTATTCACAAGCTTAAATGATTTCTTCAATCATTTACGAAGCACTAAACACATACTTAATTCCATTCATTTGAACACACCTAGAAGCACCGATTCACTTTTGATATTAACTTTTAGGCACACTCGTCTACACGCGAATTGCGTGCAACACGTGCTCGGGACGCTAATACACACGTGTACATAAGTAAGGCCACTTCTTTTTCTTTCTTTAGTTTCTCGGACGAATTTAGATAAATGTCGGCTCAGGAAGATGGGAAAAAAAGAAGAATCACAAATGATGATGCATTTTCAAATATTTTAATTTGCATATGGCCTTTAAAAGACAACGGTGTTTCATCATCAGACATCTGTTTGTTCATCTAAATATCAGTTGGATTTGGTAATTATTTTACATGGTAATTTTCAGACTAGCTTTGCTATCAATTAAACTAGATTGGAAGATATTTAACATGTAACCAGAATTACTGAATGAAAGGCGTTTTAGTTTTTGATGGAGTACAAGCACGTATTGGTAGCACAGGTATATTTTTCTGCTTTTTGGCACATCCGGTAGGCGGCCTGAATCCTTTCCTGAAGCAAGTATCACAAATTGGCCGAACGATTGAAAGTTTTCTCTTGAGGTCTTAAACTCCATTGAGTCACTCAAATCGGTATCCAAACAGTAGAAGTACACATTCTAAAGCATGGGAATGAGTCCGGTATGAAAATGTGAGGAAAATGGAAAATAATCTTTTGAAGGGGCAGAAAACATTGTGGGAAAAGGAGAAATTACTCTTTACGAGCAATTTCTCCATTTCCCAAAATGTTTTCCAGACTCGTCTGAAACAAACTGGTCAAATGTCGTTATTGTTTGGTAATGGGACGAGTGGTAGTAGACATTAGGCCGCGGAAGTTAAGGACCCCTAGTGCGGGGTATACCTACGGGCGCGGACCCCGGGCTATATAGGGATGAGTATTGGGATTGTGTCAATTACATTGCGTATTCGGAATCGTAATAAAAACTGGCTTTTTTTCTGAAACCGGCTTTCAAATCGTAATGGTATCGCTATTACTCAGTTTTTTTTATCACTGATGTCAGAGACATACATATTTATAACATATTATTTATGTATCTGCGGTCGTGGAGGGCATTGGTCCAGAGTTACCGTTCTACTAAACAACTTTTGGAAAATATGTGTGCAAGTCAAAACTGACAAGCATGTACAGTATCTTAAAAGATCATACATTATTGCAATGTGATACGTCATTGGAAGCGTCTCAGAGAGACGTTTCCAATGATGTGTTACTAAGCAATATTGCTTGGCCCAACATTGAAATAAGAATGAATGCTGTTTTTAACGTACACGAACATTTAGCATATAATGTTTAGTAAAACGGTACCCAGGGGTAGAGCGTCGGCTTCTGGAAACGATGAATGTGTGTTGCCTTGCGAACTTTCATTAATCCGCATTCGGAGCGAGTACTGGTTATGTATCCAGCAAGCACAATCAAGAATGGTTGCGTTTAAGTTTGGTTTTATGAAGTAAGGGGTTGCAGACTCTCTTTTGTTATCCACTAAAAGTATCATCATGTTAAGCCCAGAAAGTCAGAAGAGGCTTCTCTGGGACATTCGAAATGTACATCAGTGAAACATTCCTTTACGTTGTTGCCAAAAGACTCTAAGAAAATGTTCTCCGGCATCAGGTCTTGTAAACTACAAATCGGGAGACATATCCATTTGACAATAAATAGAATACGCTTTTATAAAAGAAGCACTCCTACTCGTGAAAGAACAGTGCCTTCTTTTATCGTAATGCTCACTTGGGTTTGTGAGACATATGAACAAGACAGACTGTATATAACCAGAGCATGGGATAATTTGTACTTTCGGGGATCCACGGACAGTCTTTCGTCCAGGCCAGCCTGCGCGCGGGGTTATGGTGTTGGCCCGGTGTTGAATCACTTCCTGGTCGTTGTAGCCTAGAAAGTAGTTCTTTGAAATATTGAAAGTCCAACTTCAAAGGTGTTTTCACAGGAAAGTGTTACTTTTAGAGTATATATATTGGTACTGTGTGATTACTTTGTCTTCTCCTGCATGTTTTAAATGTGTTTTGTTTGTATTTTACAGGACTACTTCTCCATGCGGTGAGAACCAAAGAAGTCTGTTACCAGTCTGGGCGTGACCTCTACCATTTGAATTGACACGCCCCCTCTCTGGAAATCAGCCGATAGCAAAAAAACGGATCGGTCATGATGCACATTTAACCCCCCAAATGGATTGTGTTAAGATAGTTTAAAGGTGACATGGTCACGAAAAAGTACGGTATGGGAGCAGTTTGTCTCTGTGACTGCTCAAACGGTTGCTATTTAACATGGTGGAGATGGGTGAAAATTAGACCAGGCCGACCCCTATATGAAGAAATTGTGAAGTGTCATAGATTCTTTATTATTGAGTTTAATTCAACGAAATGTGTGATTCTAGTAGCAGTGAACACAGGAATCAATTGGATTATAGTATTTCTCAAGGGTTTGTAGATTTTTTTGAATTATTAAGCATTTTGTAATTTTGAGAGGGAAAACCCCAGAAAAGTCTGGCTAGAGTAGCCTCCCCTGCCTTACTCCATCTGTTTTGTGTCGACTGTGACTTTGCAAGGTCAAACAGATGATGACAGCTTAGAACTTCCATTTTAAACGATATTTGAGATGGATAAATGCAGATTTGTGACTTTTTATACGAAATCAAAGTACTGAAAGTACCGATATATACTATTTGACATTTGATTTGAATTATTGACTGGTGTGGGTAGCCTCAAGGCTAGGAAGAATCATCAGTTCTGTCACACAAGCTCCGTGTTTAACAAGTGTTCTCCTTTACTGTTTAGAATGATGTCAAGAAGAAAGCTAAAAATAACATATTTTCTTTTCCACAATGTTTTATCATGAAAAACTGTTGGTGACATTTCATTTCAAGCTGTCTCGCTTGTTATTAACAAGGGATAGACTACTTTGAGTGCGATACTTAACCGATGTGTTTTGGGCTAAAAACCTTTTTCTTAAACCTGAAGACGCAATATCTGCCTCTGGGGGATATTGTCTGGTCCGAAATGACATTTCTCATTCACACCTGATCACCGAATGCAATTATTTGCTCGATCGGTATGAAATTACATGTGAGCATGAATACTCAATTTTCGCTTTGCTTTCTGCCTCCGGATGTTTTATCGTTTCAGTTGTTTATTGGTTTATACTCTACATAATTTATATTTAATTGAATGTGTTTGCTTAGATTTGCATTTTCAATCTCTCCAACAGTCCAATTTATGTCCAATTCATACAAAAAGATGTCATGCTTGTTTTCGCCTTGCGCGCCTCATTTTCCTCCCTATTTCGCGGAATGTTGTTCTACTAAATCCGGCAAAATTTGCATGGTCCTCTTGGATATGGGTGTAAATGGAATTATGTTGCATTGATCATTTCATGTTTTGCGGTTTGGCCATTTTTCTTCAATATTTCAAAGACACAAAAGCAGCTAGGCCTGCTGGTTCCCGGCCTTAACTACAGTAACCGTGCATCTCCTTATGTGTATATTGGCCTGTTCTCATCGGATCTAGGCTGTTTCAACTCCGTTTTAGGGGGCTTGTTCATGGATAAATTGCCTTAAGATGACCTTAAGAGTGTTTAACCATAAGAAAATGTCTCTTATTGGTCCATATATCTATTCTGAGGTGTGCTTTTGAGGGAAAATGAAGATTTTTTAGCTAAAAACAGTGGATTTTTGCTTAAAAGTGTACAAATGTGACACATAGACTAATGGTGTAGGAAATATGACTGCATATATTGAAAGTGAAATTGCTGTAGCAAAAAACACTGTTTAATTCATTGTAATATGTTTGATACTTTAAATGGAATGAACACTTAAAGAAATTGCTTAAATGCCCCAAAATGCCCATTTCTGTGTGCTTTTCGCTACCGATCGAGCGACATTTTTTAAAGCCCTATGTGGTAGGTTGTTTGGTTTGTGGTATTAAATTTTTGTGTTTTATTTATCGCAAGACCTATATTTCAAAGAATAAAAGCGAAAATATCAGATCAATAAAAAAATCTCCTCATTTAGGTGTTGGCCCGGTGTTGAATCACTTCCGGGTCGTTGTAGCCTAGAAAGTAGTTCTTTGAAATATTGAAAGTCCAACTTCCAAAGTGTTTGTATTTTACAGGACTACTTCTCCATGCGGTGAGAACCAAAGAAGTCTGTTACCAGTCTGGGCGTGACCTCTACCATTTGAATTGACACGCCCCCTCTCTGGAAATCAGCCGATAGCAAAAAAACGGATCGGTCATGATGCACATTTAACCCCCCAAATGGATTGTGCTAAGATAGTTTAAAGGTGACATGGTCACGAAAAAGTACGGTATGGGAGCAGTTTGTCTCTGTGACTGCTCAAACGGTTGTTATTTAACATGGTAGAGATGGGTGAAAATTAGACGAGGCCGACCCCTTATGTGTCGATCCTTGTCGATGCACTTCGTCTGATTGGTTGTTCTGTGTTTCTCGCCTTTCTTGATTTGTCTTTGACCATAAATCAACGTGACAAATGCTGACCCATAAGGCTGCAGCTAAGATATGAGAGAAAGCGCTTTGGTAGAGCCCTTTAAAAAGTTAACGGGAGGCGCCGTGTTTTTCTTCCGTAATCGCGCTATAACGGGGTAGGCGCCATGTTTTATACCTGTCCCTAGATAATATCCGTAAAAGCCTCACAGAGTTTAGTCAAGATAACTGGTCTCGAAGGCTATTGCTATTTTGACTGACGCCTTCGGTAGCGAAGCACGATAAATGTCCAAATGACGAAAAAAAGCTTCGTTCACGGATGATTATTGAGACTACACAGAGTTAACATTGTCGATTCAAACATCAAATAAAGTCATAAAAGTGCACCAATTCTACAAAAGAATTAGACATCTAGATGGTCTACTGGTAAAACCAAGAAATATTTTGTAAAAGAAAACAATATTGTCTTTAATACGAAAGTCATGTATCCATCTAGGGGCTTTGAAAGTCATATACCTATCTGACTTCACATAGATGGTGAGATTTTAATAATGATAGAAAATGAAGAAGAATTATGGGGATGCTTCAAAAGTTTGTTTGCATCTTTGTTAGCGCTGCTTCATGTAGTGTGACAGAAATAGGGTTAATGTATAAATACTACTTCTACAGTCTCGCTGTGGAAGCCGGTTTTTATGGGTGATTCGGTAGAGTGGTTGGCTTTCTCTCGAAGTGTAGCAACGTACCAAGTGGTTAGTACCTGAATGGGTGACCCACGATGGCTTTACTCCGAGAGGGACTCGATACACGTTACAGAATTGGTGGCAGCGGTGGGATTTGGTTTGATATCACCATCATTCCCGTACCTTAAATAGTTCATCGCATGTTCTCGATCCTTGCTTCTGCTTTGATGCAGTGTTTAAAGTGGCAATAGTCCCTTCTTGAAATGTAAAAAAGTCGGTAACTGCCCATGTATGTCTTTGTGACATTTGTGACTTCGGGACGAAGTCAAGAGAAAGGTGGGAGAAATGTGACGGAAATAGGGTTTATGTATAAATTCTACTTCTACAGTCTCGCTGTGGAAGCCGGCTTTTATGTGTGATTCGGTAGAGTGGTTGGCTTTCTCTCGAAGTTAAGCAACGTACTAAGTGGTTAGTACCTGGATGGGTGACCCACGTCAGCTTTACTCCGAGAGGGACCCGATACACGTTACAACATTGGTGGCAGCGGTGGGATTTGGTTTGATAGCACCATCATTCCCGTACCCTTAAATTGTTCGTCAGATGTTCTCGATCCTTGTTTCTGCTATGTAGCAGTGTTTATAGTGGCAGTAGTACCTACTTGAAATGTAAAAAAGTCGGTAACTGCCCATGTATGTCTTTGTGACATTTGTGACTTCGGTTTGTGACTTCGGGACGAAGTCAATAGAAAGGTGGGAGAAATGTGACGGTAATAGGGTGTATGTATAAATATTTCTTCTACAGTCTCGCTGTAGAAGCCGGCTTTTATGTGTGATTCGGTAGAGTGGTTGGCTTTCTCTCGAAGTTAAGCAACGTACTAAGTGGTTAGTACTTGGATGGGTGACCCACGTCTGCTTTACTCCGAGAGGGACCCGATACACGTTACAGTAGTAAGCGTTTACTTTAAAAGTATTAGTTTACATTACGATAGAATATAGGATGGATTAACGAAAATTCATCAACAAGGAATAATTATACTCATGTTTTTGTAATTGGATAGTGGCATCTCCATAAACATAACAGCTTTTTTGTTACTAAACATAAGCCATTCTTTTTACTGAGATTGAGATCTAATTCATGGCTGTGCCAAGTCTTTTTTTCACCGTTTTAGAATTCAATGCAACATGATTTAATTTTTTCACCACTGAGCAAATTTGTTCATGAGGGAAGGCAGTGAGCAGTGACTTTTTTTATTTGCTTCATTTCGTAGAGTAAAAACTTAGAAAAAGAGAGATGCAAAGGCTCAATTCACCTTATTTCAACAAATTCACAGAATTTCAGAACAGTCTTTGGTTAAGGGACAATGATTGATAATATCAAATTCTAACATTTATTACTCCCTGAGCACAAATTTCTTTATCCCTTTCAAGAAATTAAGTTTTTTTTATATGTATCTTTTCAATTTAGTCGGTAACGACACAAAAAAGAGTTTTGAATAAGGATAGATTCTAAGATTGAGTTTGATATATACATCGTAACATGCAGTATCTCAGCAATAGTTTATACATGTTCTTTTACCCCTTTCAATAGGGGTGACACTATAATAAAACAACCTTTACCTTTTTATACAGTTTGACACATGACCATGGTTGTAGAAGAAGGTGTTTGTTGTGGAATAGTCTGATCTAGGCAGGGTTGATATTGAACTTTCTTGTTATCAGCCAAATCAGGGACATAAGGTGCCAATGACATTAAATACACATCAATGGTGTACTCTAAGACAAGACGCATAGCTGAGGCTATTTGAAGATTTCACACATTAATTATTGGGGTCTGGAGCATACTGCTTGGACTAACGTTTTGTGTTGGTACAATTTTGTGATATTTAACATTTATTTGATGAAATAAAGATATATGAAATATGTTGCTTATATAAGGGTGTTATATCAAGGATAATACTATTTTCCATCAGTTTAGACCCAATTTCATGAAAATCAAAATGTGATGCAAGTTATTTGACCAAATTACAGACATACATTTTGAGGGTTTCACATTAAAAAGGGATTTGCAAAATAATCATATGCATGCGCAAAAAACCCGGCTACACACCTGACTTATTTGAAGGAGATAATATAATCTTGAATTAAATTCTTGATATATTGATCAATGGTAAAGCTAGCTAACATGATAATGACAAGAATTAGTGACAAGTCTAAACAGTTTCTGCTGGGAATTTCTTAACATTTAGAATGGAAACATATTTCTGACTGTCTGTTACTGAAAACCCTTGACACAAAATTTGAACCCCACATTTTGAGCGAGGCAGAGTCTGACATCTCATTTCTTAGTTCAGCTAAAAAGCTTTCTTAGCAGATTCAGTATTTACCAATTTGATGTATTTATAATGTTAAATAATAAGCAACTGCATTATATCAAGTTGAGATTTTCCCTCATAAAAAGGATGACTTACTATTGTCTTGCGCTGAACCTTCAAATTTGACATAGGATATATTTACGAGAATAAAGGTTTATTCAGCACAATTATTTCAATTGTTGACTGTCACAGATCGACCAAAGAAAATGTAGAGCTGTATAGAAATGAGAAGTATTTCCATTGGTTTTTAAAAAGGACAAACTTAAAGACGTGTGCACTGGAAGTTTTAAATGTTAGAAATGAAATTAACAACTATTGTCATATAAAGCCATACTTGGGCGCATATACATTTTTATTGCGAAAGTTCTGGAATAATTGAGAAATAACCTAAAAGTACTTTAATTTCCCTTTTACAGAGGAATTGAGATGGTAACACATTTACAAGATTTGAAAGAGCGATTATGTTAAAGTTTGCTTACTATAAGCCATTAAAAAGGTCAGCCGAGAAACATTCTTTTAGAACAGATTTCATTCAATACCCACAATATAGGATTAACCCTTAGAATGCTGGGTACTTTCCTAAAAATGGCTTTTTGTGTTGTCTGGTTTCCAAAACTATATCTGCTTAATTTTGGTGAGGAAAACTACACAGAGTTGCAAACAGGTTAGATCACAAGCCAGACGCCAATTTACTTAGAGGCTGGCCTTGATCTTACCTGTTTGCATAAGCATGAAGTCAGTACCAGCACTATAAGGATTAACCTAGAGCACTGAACCACACACAGAACTGCCAATACAATAAGTGAGCTGCTGTGGCCTATAGGTAAGCACTGAGGACTAGGGAAGGGCCATTCAAGGTTTTATCCTTAATGGTGATAATCTATTTCACAGTGGAGTGTCCTTTGGCAAAACACATTTCCTAGCCTAGCACTGGAAGGTAGTCCAGAGAACATGTATTATAACACTCAAAGTTGAGTCCTGTACATAAATGGAAAAAAAAGCAAAACTCATCTCAGTATGTAGAGTTTTGAAAGAGTTTGATATATGAAACTTTTTGTTCAAACTATTTTATGTTCAAGGATGATTTGAAGAAAATTTGCATAAGAACAACAGTCAGATTGGAAGATGAAATGTGCAATGATTTGGTGAGTATGTTTTGTTATGCATAATTCTTCAACAGTAATATCATAGTCTCCTTGTATTATAATGCTGGTTTTAAGGATCTGAGCAAGGATAGACCAAGATGATATTAATTCAAGTAAACAATGGCTGTGTGACTATCTCTTCATCTGAATCTTTCAGGGCTGTCTATTGTATATATCACACATATTGACTTGAAGGCAAATGATAGTTTCATATTGAATTTCTTACAGAATATATTATTCTATAATCACTAGTACTGCCACTACTGTTATATGCACCATATTATTTGTCACTGGCTGTCTTTTTTCTTCAGGAGATTGTGAAAATGGTTTGCCCCAATTTGATATCAGAAGATGTTGAAAAGGACAATATGAGGAATCATTGCAGTTCTGGTACCAAGGAGTAAAGGATCAGCATCACTATCAAGTGAGGTGTGTATCATTATAGACTTTACAAATCACTTCAATAGTTCATATAATAGTCCTGGGTACCGTTTTACTTAACATCTTAAGGAAAATATTTGGGCAAGTCACAACTGATACACATAGATATTATCTTCAATGAATTTACAATATTGCAATGTGACACGTCATTGGAAGCGTCTCGGAGAGACGATTGCAATGATGTGTTACTTTGCAATATTGCTTCGCCCAATATTAAAATAAGAGGAATTGTTGTTTTAGACTTGCGCAAATCTTAAGCGTAAACTGTTTAGTAAAACTGTACCCGGCTCTTTAAGAGCATTTGTTCTGGCATTTGCACTGTATAATAAGTTATATAATCAAACTCAATTGACAACAAGTCAAAACAGCTTACAGTTTTATGTTTATTTCAATAGTTTTTAAAACAAGGAAACGGAAACATTATGAAAAGCACTGTTTTAGAGTAAAACTTCCTTCTTCATATCTCACATTAAGTCTTATAGAATTTTGTGTGTGGCCTAAATTTTAAATAACAGCTGACAACAGTTATAAAGTATGAAAACTTATAGTATCTTTATGATATAGGGTATAAAGGATTGTAATAAAAGGATGCATTGATTATAAATAGAGTTCTCTAAAGGCTTCTCCAGCCAATGTGGTCAACTGATGTGTCATGGAGTTTAAAACAATATGATAAAAGTAAACTTCATATAGAAACATTTTTTCTCAATTTTAGCAGATCAGTAGATAATAAGATTAAGTGAGAGAAATAAAATGTCTGTGTTTATTGTTTAGAAACCTCTGTAGAGACAGTCTCTATGTAAGAGTTGTTCTCAATCCTTGTAGTGCTGGAACCGACATCATGCTTATGCAAACAGGTTGGATGCAGGCCAGCCGGCAAGTAAATTGGCAGCTGGCCTGTTATCTCACCAGTTTGCTACTCTGAGTATCTTTCCTCATCAAAATTAAGCAGACATTTAAAGTTTTAGAAAGCAGACGACACAACAAACTATGTATTTTTAAAAAGGTTACCCAGCATTTTAAGGATTAAGTCTTCTGTTGCATGTGTGACAAGTGGGTATCAAATTATGATTAGAAGTTTAGGTTTTCAAAGGATCATAATTGTTGATGATAACCTCCACTTTATCACAGACAAATCAATACAGTTCAGAACTGCAGAACCTTATGACTAGTTTAAACAAGGATAGATGGGTGAGACATTCGAGCCAAACAAAAGGGACATGAGCAAACACAAAGAAATTGTCATGAATAATCTTCTTACAGTTTAATATTGTTATCTTTTACTTTCAAGTTATATCTTATGGCATTTTCAAGAGTTTTGGCCTTTAAATTACAGCATATATACACAACCGTTCTTTGTATCCTATTATCTTCAACATGCAGTATTACACATTGTTATCTTCAAGTACAAAATGGATAAAGACTTTGCTCTAATAAAATAATAGTGAGAGTGCACAACTCAACCACTGGTTAAGAGGTGAGCATCTCTTCTAACTGAGGCGTGAGGGACTTTCTCTCTGTTTACATTTGGTGAAAATGAATTGTTAAAACTCATGAGAACTAGCACCAATATGACGCAAATTGAAAAGATTGAGACAATTTTGCATCAGGCAATATCTCCCTTCACTTTAAACTTATGAAGCATTCATTTAATGGTGGACTGTGTGACGAATTTTTTGTCGCAATCAATCCATATACCCCGGTATGTAACTTGTTTGTATTCCTGATATTAACTTATAAGAACAGTTTAATTAACTCTAGGCGACGATTTTTCCTTCCCGATAAACTCTCTTTGCGCATGTGCAATGGAATGTAAAAATCAATTTAGCGTTTATTAAATTGTTGCCATTATATGGTGGTATATAGGTTTATTCAACATATCTTGTCCTATCAATTGAGTTTGAATTGCCATTTTGTGTTTTAAATCCGAAAACCAGAATTTGGTTAAATCCTCCACTATTTTGATAATACAAAATTTCAACGTTAGATTGCCCAAACAGAAAATTAAAAGCAATCTTCTCATCAAATTATTTAGACTACAAACACAGGTGTTTTACTTTATTCAACCACAAAAAGAATAGCATTTCAATATTTCATCCATTGCAAACATTAGTTTCATTTTGTTAATTATAGAAAGTTTCATTTGAAGCCCTTTTAGCCATATGAATTATTTCTTGCCTTCAATAAAAAAAAAATTACACTAGAATGAGCATTTATTTGATAATGATATGTGTCTCTCCTTCATTCTTTTGCAAATCTCATGGCACAATTTATGATTTGTTGTATCTTATTCTCTCTTCATTTGATATAATAGAGATTTATAGATCTCATGATAAGTCCATCCTTAATGTATTTAATAATGCTCATGCACATTGTAAGTCCAACTTTCCTTTAAACCATTGAAAATTGTGAACACAGATTCAATCTGCTTATGAAAGATTTTAATTAATTAGATTTCATAGATAAATGTGTTTTCAACTTTCCTAATGCAATCAATACAATAACAACCATATAACCTTGTTTTATTGTAATAATTTCTTTCATAAATTGTTTAATTAACATACCTATAATCTTGTCCATTATTTTTTTTTTCAAGTAATATTTGAACCGTGTCTAGCAAATTTACCAATAGTTTGTTCTTTTAATGTCATGGCCAAATCATTTATTTTAATTATATTACTTTTAGTAAAAAAATGTAATTAAATCAATGGAGGTGTGAGGTTGAAAATACTGTTGTATTTCTTATGATCAGATTGTTGCTTTGTGCAATTCTATGAAAGTCATTGACTTCTAGGTGTGACCTCAAACATCTGTAGGATAAAAGCCAACCATTATCCTGTAATGCACATTTACTTAGTATATACATTTTGTACCTACTTAATGTTAATATGACACTGTACAGAGATGTCAGTGACTTTGCCTTGAACAGGACAAATTACAATTTCAGATTATGGTAGTGAGAAATATTCTTGACAACTGAACCAATGATAAAATATACCTGGAGTTTTTGTGGCAGAGGGAATGTAAATTTTGGAAGAATGGTAAGATTGAAACTTTTGATTTCTAATGCTAACTATTTTATATAGCATTCAATCGAACAAGTAATCCCACCGTTTTATCACAATGGTTTCTAATAAATATTTTAGTTGAAATGCTTATTTCATACTTTACCACTATTGTCTGTTTTTTCAATCAATGGAACTTAATGATTCTTTTGGGGACAAAACTGGTGAATTCATTTGATCACATAAATAACTTTATACCCCAGATTAAGCCAGTATTATTCTCCATTTCATCTTGTTTTTGCTTTCGAGAGCCAATGTAGAAGAACACATTTGGATAGACTTTAGTCAAAGTTCAGTCACAATGAGCAGATTTGTCCACAAGGTCCTAGACACAAGGACAGAACCATTTAGAGTTAGTGTCGGGGAGAAATTTTCTCTGAGACATCAATGTCCTTTCTTAAACTTTTAGCTTCAATTATCTTTGTACGTCTCATAATTTTCGACTGTCAAATGTCAAATACTGTATACAATATTTTTGACATTGGCCTAGGATATAACATAGTTGACCAGAGAAACAGATGATTGACTTTCAGAACAAAACATAAAAGATCAGAATGGATACGGTTTTGTTCTACAGCAGACGGCTTTGACAATTTAATGTGTTGGAAATGAGGCACTATGAATGAAAATGAAGCAAACAAAATGCATTATAGTGTTCTATACTTTCTTGTGTGATTATATGCAAAGTTGCTCCTTTTTGATGTGGTATTATATTTAATTGTTTTAAAACCTATTTTACAGCTTATGTCATATAGATGTATAGAGATCAGTTTGACTAATCCTCTGTTCATGAATAACTACAGTACTGACAGACAAAGTTTCCCCAGCACCTGACAACTTTCTCAGCTATATCAAAGGTTGGCAATATTCTATAATCACCAAATCATTGCCTGCCTTAAACATGTGACCCTCAGAATAATACATCTACTTACTCACTGGGCTAGTGTTTTCCAGAGTCGTCTGCAACGAAGTGGTAAAATGTCATAATTGTTTGGTAATGGGTTAGTCATGTGGAAAATGTCAAAAATGCAAACTGATATGTGATCCAGGATCATACAAATACAATAAAAGAAAATCATAGAATGACCCAATGCCTTAATGCTCCAATGTGAGCCCTGCACTTAATCATGAAGAAGATGAAAAACAACTTTCAATAATATCAAAACAATATCAAAGAATACTTTAACTCATTACCAAACATTACGACATTTGACCAGTTGATTGCAGACAACTCTGGAAAATATTATGGGAAAAGGAAAAATTGCTCATAACAACTTCTCCTTTTCCCAAAATGCTTTCTGTCTTATCAGAAGATTGTTTTTCAATTTCATCTCATTTTAAAATGTCATCTGTAAAGTCTTTCAATTCGGGACAGTGGAAAAAGCTGCTTGTTAGTGTATGATACCATGGCGTTTTAGAGAAATTACTGTTGTGGTAGTGAGAGATTTGTTCCTCAATAAAACATGTGGTGACCTATCCCTTTTTTCAGTTCTCATAAGAAGGACATATAGATTTACCATTGCATGAAGTTCTGTCGAATTATATTATAATCATGAAACCAGGAGAAAGCCCAAAATCAAGCCTGTAGTCTTTGGAAATGTTAAAGACTTAATTTTACTTGAAGATGACAAATTGATATTGTTTCATTATAATGTTTATTGTACTTGTTTTCAAATTTTCATAATGCTTTCAGTTATCTGTTTCTGTAAGCAATTATTAATACTTTTCATAGTCATTTCCCTAGTGAAAAACACCATTGGTATTCCACTGGTTTACAAATGGTATTCCACTGGTATGCCGGTGGTAAAATCTGCCGGTATTTCATTGGCTTTCCAGTGAAATACTACTGGTATTCCAATGTAAAACCACTGATATTCCAGTGGAATACCACTGGCATTTCAGTAAAATACCAGTGGTAAAATCTGCCGGTATTCCACTGAAAACCAGTGGCAAACCTGTGGAAACCACAGGAATACTAGTGAAATACCACTGGAATGCAAGTGAAACACCACTGGAATACCAGCAAATTACCACTGGAATGCCAGTGAAACAACACTGGAATGCCAGTGAAATTCCATTGGAATGCCAATGAAACACCACCGATATTCCAGGGAAATTTACTACTGAAAAGATCAGTCTCTTTTCTTCTCACAAACAATAAATGCATGGGCTATATACAATGTACACATGTTTGTAAACTGAAATTGTAAAATAAAAAAACCAGTGTCAATTATACAATGAAGCACTAATGAAATTTTAGACAAATAAAACTAGAATGACATCTTTAATGCTAATTAGATTAAATATAATCATTAATATTCAAATAAATTGTCAATTTTCATTTTCTGTATCCTCAAAATTATATCACCATCTTTTTCTTTATATTCCGGATCTTGTAATTAGTTATGCTGCGGAGTTCATCCTAATCCACATCTTTATACATCCGAAATATGTGAGCTGAAAATAAACAAAAGGTTAAAACACAATTAGAGGCATTTGTAAAAATTGTATGTCTCTACAGGCCTAAGATTTTTTTTATCCTATTACCACCTGCAAAAGACAATTTTTTACTTGAAGCTGGTGACTTTAAAAAAGCTTTGTAAACATATCAGTCCTGATGTTGTGTTGATGTTGTAGTGTGTGAATAGATTGTGGCAAAAGGTGAAATTACTTGTGATAAATAATTTCTTCTTTTCCCACAATGCTTTTTGAAAGTCGTCAGCTGCAAGATGCAAAATTGCGGTGTTATGTGTGAAGGAAACCTTACAGAAGGATGCAGTAAATATCATAGTTATGACTGCTTTGAAAGTGAAAATGCTTACTAGAAATTAAATAGTCTTAAAGACTATTGATACAATTGGCCAAAACTTTTAACATGCAAGTGCTTTCAGTTGAATTCATTTTTCGAGCTTATGGAACAGGTTTATCCATTTAAACTGATTTCTAAATCACCTGCAGCAGAAAGAAGACTACTCTAACAAAAGGATAAATTCCTTCTTATGATCAGCTTATTATACAATGGTTAGTTAACACATATCTGTTATTAACTTACACATACAGTTCTTAACAGGTTGGTTCATACCTTTCATGATAAAAGTGGTGCAAATGTTGTTATTAAAGCATTCCAACAGTGGGGCGCCTTCATTCACTTGTGCATGTCAAACAACTCCAGAAAACTCGGTCTTTGTTAGAACATGAAGTTAGGGTTCTAATGCACCTCTGAAACTGAAAATAAAATCAACAGTTAGACAAGTCCGTTATTCAATTTAATATGGGCTTGATTCACAAAATGCATTATTTATAAAGGTAAACAGACAAAGTCAATGCCTTCATCTACAACAAATACACTAATTGAATGGAAAAAAAATGTGTAAAGAACCAAGCGTAGAAATCTGTCAAAGGGTGAAAGACATCATCCACAACTGATCAGTAGTTTGCACCTCCAAAACAACTTGTTCTCAGCCTTGGCCTATGGAAACTATATTTATGTTGGCAAGCTAATTCTTATAGAAAGAGAAAGTCATCACACCATTGCCATTAATGTAACAAACTTAGCAAACAGACGATCTAAAAAAAAATAATCACATCTGATCATGATAAAATCTGTCACAAATTTGTTTTGTTTGTTTGTTTTTCCATTAATGTACTCATTGCAGGGCTTTTTCTCGTAATATAACGGCCAACCGATAAAACGCATTTTCCTAGCTGGAAAGTTCTTTAAAATCATGCAGTTTTCTAAAAAATTTACAGACACATCGACTTCAGCAATTTGGTTTCCCAATTAAGCAATTTCATTGATACAATGTCCAAAAGTCAACAAGCCTTTTCCCAATTTATGGAGAAAAAAAACACTGCGCTGTATAGAGAGTTATAGTAAGTGTACCTACCAGTACTATGCTAGCATACATGTCTTGCCAAAGGACACTCCCCAGTGAAATAGTTGATTGCCATCGTGAATCAAACCTGATTTGATTACTTTTATACTTTTATGTTTATGTTAACAAATTCGAGGCAATTGTCTCAGCTTACGGCAGTTACACAGAATTCTGAGAAGTCTTAATTTATACGAGAAATAGAAGATACAGCGACATTAAACACTGTGTTTAAATCAATTTAACACCAGAATGTAATTTATACAAGCAGCAACGAGACATCATGAGAGTTAAATCGTCAAATAGATACATCCTCAGGTTTGTAAACCAAATCACATAAATTGCACAATACATGTATAGTTAGCAGTGTTTAAATAGCTGCTGTTAAATATGTTTCGTTTTATTAAATAGAACAAAAAACAAATATGATCAATGACATTCCATAGGTGTAGGAGCGTTTTCAACATGGGGCGGGGGGGGGTGGTAACTTCAGATGAGGGCCGGTCTAAGAATAAATGTTCCTAAACTTTCTCATGACAATTCATGCATCTACAAATTCTATATCATTAAATGAAATCGTATGAAAATGCATATTCTAATTTAGAAAAGAAAAGAAAAGAAAAAAGAAAAAATGATATGCCAGGTCTCGATCTCACGTGGAATTCAAATGTATTGATCACATTTAAAATGACTGCGATCAGGCTGTCGCAGCTATGATTTCTACCACGTAGTACCCCCAAACAATTAGGTTATGTTTTAAACTTTGCCAAATAGTTAAATACAATATTGGTTCTGACTGCTTAGAACACATTTTACATCACTGTTTTCGTCAACCAAAACTACTCGGGTATTTCCGTGAGCTGAGTCTTCATTTGGATAATTCCGATGGCGTCAAAAATGTTTTGGTTATTGTTCGTAATGTAACGAACCGAGCAAATGAACGTCTCAAAGAGACAAACACATCCGATCAGTGAAAAACACTGTCGTTCACTGATCGGTTGTGGTGTCTATGTATATACCAGCATGTTCTCTCAAACAATGCATTGGGTTCCTTATTTGCATAAACGTTCAACGAACGTTACAGTACCAAAAAGCGAATTGGTATAAGATAAAGCACAAAAATACATACATTTATATTGATTCTGCTGATAAATTTCGTTTCTTTCATTTTTTCTTTCGAATATATGTAACTTCACTTTCCTTTGTGAATATTGGGGGGAGGGGGGGGGCAAAGCATACTTTGGCCCCCGCGGTCTAGATATGGGGGGGCGGCTGCTGGCCCCTGAGGCTCCTACGCCTATGTATTTATTGTGGATTTTTGCTAGTTTGTTTTTCTTTTTGTATAGGAAATTCCCATGTTAACAGTACATGGCTAACGGTTTGAAAGTCAGGATTCAAGATGTTACGGCTATTTTATTTTTGTAACTCGGGAAAATGAACTGTTACTTTAAAAATAGATTTCGCCATGTTGTCGGTTGAAAACAACTAACTCTTAAAAGTTAAAATACAAAAGTGTGACACAGTCCTTTACGACCAAGAATTACACTTTGTGGCGAAAGATTGATTGAGTGATACAAACATAACATAACATAACATAGTTTTATTTAGACATTAATCACACAAGTTCATAGTCAATACATGCTCTGCCAAGTTGTCCTGACTTTATTTACTGGCTGTGTGCACGTACGTTAACCGTTACCCGGTATGATATTAACAAAAACCTAGTATTAGAGCACTGCAAGCATCACCGTCGCTGGTCAGTCTAGAAAGTCACGACATTATGCCGGAAGATGGATGTTTCTGTCACATAACATAATATGATAGTTTTATTAAAATCTAGGCACATAGGCCCATGGTTCAAACACGTTTACAATTACATGCATGATCAAACAATATGACTATGAAGTATATGAATATGAAGTAAATCACATACAAATTACAATACATTTGAGATGGTTAAAAGGATAAGTACATACTCGAATGAGAGTGGATAAAAAAGACCTTACATCCAAGTAATAAATGAAACTAACTATTCTGTTTAGACATAAATTTGTTTCTTTCTTGGAAAGCATTTTTACAAAAATGTCCAAGGTTAAACACGGTTTGTTTATCAGAAGAGTTGAGTAGATCAGTAAATTTGAAAACATTTGGCCGTTTTAAGTATCTGGTATCAATATTATTATCTCGTATTCTCTGTCACACGGTATCCGTTATCTACGTCAGAATCAGAATTTGTGGACTGGAGGCATTTCAAGATGAGAATAAAATAAAACTTGGATGATCCAAATTGGGTAAAAGACAATATGAGGGAATGTTACTCATGATTGAACAGTGTATTATTCAACACCCTATTTTGGCTGGTTATGTTACAATTTATATCTGTTTATTTTGGTTTTACATCGTATCAACATCATTATGTTGTGATGCCCGACTCATTATAATGGAGGAAGACCCCAAAGTGAAGCTACAATAAGGGCCGTTCATGCCAAGTACATTATTACAATCGGTATTCCGTAAGTCAGTCGGGAAGACTGTACCTCATGAAAATAAAAATGCCGTAACCGGGATTTGAAACCGTACGGAGGGCAAACTGACTTGGAACAAAATAAATAGATACACATAATAAAGAGCGAATTAATTGGTCGATTTTATCGCCCTGCCTCCATGCTTCGTGATGATTGTTATTCATTTAATTAATGACTTTCTGGATACATGTATATTTCGCGGTGATTCTTCACCGCCAGCACTGTTGTAAAGAACCATTTATAACTGGAATAAACACCGCATCTAGAGATGCATTTAGATGCAAACACATATGTGACCTGTTAACATAGCAGAAACAAATCCTTTTCTGTTAACATAGCAGAAACAAATCCTTTTCTGTTAACAAAGCAGAAACAAATCCTTTTCTGTTAACATAGCAGAAACAAATCCTTTTCTGTTAACATAGCAGAAACAAATCCTTTTCTGTTAACATAGCAGAAACAAATCCTTTTCTTAACATAGCAGAAACAAATCCTTTTCTGTTAACATAGCAGAAACAAATCCGTTTCTGTTAACATAGCAGAAACAAATCCTTTTCTGTTAACATAGCAGAAACAAATCCTTTTCTGTTAACATAGCACGATTCGTGATTATGGTGCCCTGCATCCTCTTCTCGCTTTTGTGACACAATTGTAAGAGAACACATACTTTATGTATGACATGTGAGATGAAAAGGTAGCTTATAGGCCGTTACCTAATCCCAGGTATACAAGACGACACATCTACACCAGGAAATAATTATTCACTTCCTTTCAAAACACAAGGAAAGAAGAAGATATACCAAATCGATAGATACTATTGTTATCAATTTAATTATGTCATGTATTAGATGGATTTTGGAGTTCTTAATTTGAACCTGAAAACACGTTAAAGCACATATCCTCCTTCGCAATGCTTTAAGTCTCAGAACTGCTGAGACTTGTGTTTTTTTCACTGGAAGGAACCGTCGGTTACCCCACATTCCAAAAGTTTGCAGATAATCTTATCCCAGACAAAGAAGCGTTTAGTTGAAGTTCGAGACCAGCAAATACCGATTTGTCTAATGGTCAAAGGGAAATAACTCGTTCAATTTAAGGATTATTCATACAATATGAGTTGTTTACCTTATATCATAATGAGGACTATCTATCAGGTTCACAATGCGCGCTAAATGACCTTAGCTGTCGATGCGCCTTAAAACACCATTCATTCATTCATTCTATCAGGTTCACGGCTGGTGAACGCTCTGCTGCACCACTACTGTGCTGACGACGAAATCGGTTGCGTAACTCCCGGTTTAGAATTTTTAGGGTAGTTTTTTGCTATTTTTATGCAATTTAAGACAGAGACTATGTTTAAGACGTGTAATCAAAAATCCAAAAACATGATTAAACCCTTAACCAATGGCCTATAGGTAAAGTCTCAGTTTTGAGCTTGTGGAATTTGCTGGGAATTCGTAATTTTACCTCGCCGAAGAAACTCGAAAATATATCCTCCCGATACCTAGCCTGGAGCCTGGCCCGTTCGTATACCGCTAACTGCGGGTATGCATGGGCCAGGCCTCCAGGCTACCCGATACCACGTTTGCAAGACCAGTAAAATATCATGCAATTTGCCATTTTATGTCAAGCTAAATGAATGTTTTGGTCAATAATGTAACTCAAACCTACCAAGTGGTAAAATTGCTGCATTTTAGGTCCGTATGGATAGAATATCACAATGTTTACCTGGTGGTGCGGTTGCGGACTTTCGAATTGCAATTCTGAATTGCATCAACGTGGAAAACTACGAAATCTCAGCCAATTCCTCGAGTTCAAAACTGATACTTTACCTATAAGCGGTTGGATTCGATAAGGGTTGAATCATGTTTTTAGATTTTCGATTACTTGTCTGAAAATGTAGGAAAATTGCATTTTGACCAATTTCCTCGTCTGCACCGCGGTGGTGCGACAGAGCATTGTTGGGTTTTAACTTATTACATGAATTATTTTCTTCCGATTTAGTGACAACATAGCATTCTAAAGTAAGATAACACTAGATTAGTGACCATTTTCCAATCCTGATCATAACTGTACAAAAAAGATCGAACTTTTATATTACACACATTGCACATTGTTTAAACTGCGTTTTCACAACGATCTTGCTAAGAATAAGAGGTGGCATTTTTGAATAATATAAATCACTTGAGTCTTCCGAAACGTTTCTTCCGTTCTTGCTGCGTGACGCTAGCGAGATGTGCGTGAAAGGGTTCTTGTATTGATTTATGAACCGGCTTTCCTATAGAAGTGCTGACAGGCGCATTTCAGCATCTAAAGAGAAAATAAATTAAAACTGGTATGTATTAAGTTGCAATGATTGTACATGTGAAATGCGTAACGTATTACTCCTTGGGCACAAATCTCTGAGTTAGGCGATTTAATTCTCGTTTTTCACCTGCATGTTTTTATCACACTATCCGTCTCTGTGAGTTTGTTTAACACTGAACTATTTTCTTGTTGTATGCATATATGATTAGAATCAGTAAATTGGAAAAGGGAATAGTCATTTTAAACTTTCTAATTTCTAGGGTACCAAACCACATATACGCACTGTCTTTGGTCAGAGTCGAATTTTTGTATACGGGGTGAGTCTGTATTTTTTCTCGAATACAAACAAAGTTGAGGGCGAGACCCGTGGGATATTCCCAAACGGACGAGAATCGTCTGCCTATCGGTGAATACTATTTTCATTGTATTTTCAACACTCTATTAAGCATGAAAACAATGGTTAAATTCTATATAACAGGTTTAAATTAAAAGTCATTGCAAGGGAGGTGTAACGTGTATCGGGTCCCTCTCGGAGTAAAGCCACCGTAGGTCACCCATCCAGGTACTAACCTCTTAGTGAGTTGCTTAACTTCGAGAGAAAGCCAACCACTCTACCGAATCACTTATAAAAGCCGGCTTCTACAGCGAGACTGTAGAAGTAGTATTTATACATAAACCCTATTATCGTCACATTTCTCCCACCTTTCTTTTGATTTCGTCCCGAAGTCACTAAAGTCACAAAGACATACATGGGCAGTTACCGACTCTTTTACGGTTCAAGTAGGTAGTACTGCCACTATTAACACTGTTACAAAGCAGAAACAAGGATTGAGAACATGTGACGAACTACTAAGGGTATGGGAATGATGGTGATATCAAACCACATCCCACCGCTGCCACCAATTTTGTAACGTGTATCGGGTCCCTCTCGGAGTAAAGCCACCGTTGGTCACCTATCCAGGTACTAACCACTTAGTGCTTTGCTTAACTTCGAAAGAAAGCCAACCACTCTACCGAATCACTTATAAAAGCTGGCTTCTACAGCGAGACTGTAGAAGTAGTATTTATACATAAACCCTATTATCGTTACAGAGGTAAGACCAATAAAAGTTGAACTTTATTATACCGTTTTATAGGAGTTGTCTCCCTTTTAATAGACTATATTTCATACCGCTCTGTCAAAGGCTTTACACGATTGATTCAATAATGTTACTCCCTTACATTTACAAATCAAAGCGCTGATAGCACTGAAGGACTAAGGTGCGTTTAAAGCAAGATGATTGAGGATACATTTGAAAATGGTTTTGGGCAACATCTCCAGGAAAACAGCTGTTCCTTTTACCACCATTACTTTAATTATTATTTCTGTGAACAGAGACTGAACGATAGTCTATTTTTCGAACATCTGGACATTTTACGATTTCTCATGAGGCAACAGTTATAATAGTATTGAGCAAAACAAAGCGAATAAATCCGGAATACATTCCTAGTTCCAAGAAGGTATTAGTCCGCACTGTAAAGGCGGATGTTTAATGAGTAATTGGGGTCAGACCGCTGTTTGTGTATCGATAAAGTACCCTCAAAATGTGGTATGTAAATTCAATGGACTAAGGTGCTGACGCACCTTTAGTGATACATTGTTTAGACACTAAATATTTTGCAACTGTGGTCAACATTGTACGATATACGAGGATCTGAATAAATCTAAAGTGGTATCCCATTGAGATGCATAGTATAAGATAAAAAACGTAGCAATAACGATTGTTATAAGAAATGTTCCATGTATTCAAAAATGTTTTATCTCGACCTGAGATAACTTGGAAATAACAAAATCCTTCCAAAACCGTAGCTTTGGTTTAATGAATATGAAAAAAAACCTTTCAAAATCTAAGTGAATATGATGGAGGATTGGATTGGGGCTAAATCGTTAGGCATAAAGTACGAAGAGTAGGTAAAATATCTAATGCTTTATAGATTTTAAACATTTATCACCTCGGGCTCAAACAACCTCCCTATCACACTTACTTACTCAAGAACAATAAACTGTTTGATAAAAAAAACTATTATAAACTTTGATTACTGAAGACCAATAACATTTATTAATCTTTAAACTAGGAATACAAACACGCCGTCTTGTCAGCGTTACATGAAACATTTAAGTGTTTGAAAATATATAACATGTGATGATAACAAGACGCCATACTACTTGATACAGCGTTCTTCTTAAAATAGGATGCAATGGTATACATTTTTCATATTTCAAGACCTATGGTTTTATGTACTAAGTACTTTTGGAACTGTGAAAACGATGTCTTGGAAGCATTGCATGAAGCGTTCTTATATGCAAAACTTGATATGTAAATCTTACAATAAAACATGAATGCATCTTGTACATATTTTGCAATTTTCCTGCACCTTAATATAATGCATGTTTTAACACAAATAAACTAATAGTAAATGAATCAACGTCGATTGATCATTATCCGTTACACTACGGCAACGCATTGAGCACCAACTACAGCTTCTAGTCTTGTAGTTGCATGTCACTGATCATTTCGATTGGTCTATGCATGAGGCCGTGAATCATAGAAGGGATGATAGTCCCTGGGGATGCAGGATTTCAACTGCTGAAGGTGGTTAAACTTTGTTTCCTTGATCTGCGGTGGCCGCGAGTACAGACGACGACCATTACAACGATCCTGTGGTTCTCGAGTTTCGAGGTTTGACCAGTTCCTTAAACTCCTCGTCGAACCTCAATTTGTACAAAACTGTACCATTTGGTAGCTATCTAAGGACTCTAATATCTGTTACCACTGGGTCCCCAACTCGTTTTCCCGGTTTAATGGTGTCATAGTATTTCAATTAACTGTAGGCATTGAAGTAATCGTGGGTAAGATTCAGTACCTTGTAGGGTGATTTGGTCGGATTTGGTCGGGCCAGAGATAGTTGTTCAACGTAGTTGGTCGGAGGATATATCGGCACTTTTCGAAGTTTCTTTCTACAGTACTACGAACTGAGTCTACTTCCATCCGCGCTATGTATTTCTGAGTCACTGTTACTCCATGTGTAACAGCTGTGTGCACAAGTGCGTTGGCCACAGTAACGTTTCTATTCTGGTAACAACATCCATCTGAGTAGAGTATCACCTCTTCAACATCGGGACTCAGAATATCTTCTACTTTATTTACTATGTGAGAGACAAAGTTATTCGCAATGAGTCCTCCTTCCCCTTCGTACCAGAAATAGCAACAAACTTCTCTTGATGTCAAATTATAGCTGGTGAAATTATGGCAGGCGAGTTTAGTTTTAAAGTAACGATGCCATGGGTACAAAAGAACTGCAAGCGATAGATAAAGCCTTTACTTTTGAATTTTCACTGGCAATTTGTTTGTCTGTGTCTTTCGAGCCAAATTTTGGTATTCTTCGTCACTTACATTTTTCGTTTCGTGGGCAACACAGAGATCACACTGATCCTTTTGGGGTCTAAATAACGACACATTCATGTCATTAAATATACTCAGCAATGTTTGTCTTGATACTGTATTAGGAATTCCCCTTTCATCACATTTACATTTATATGCGCGGAAGAGATCTGAAAGAGACCGAAAGATTGGTTCTATGTATAGTTTGCTTGTTGACTGTCGACAATAGTGGGATTCCATTTTGGGAAGTTCTGTTAAATACTGTCTTGCATTTTGAACTCTCTCATGTTCAGGCTTGTCTTCGTCTTCCTACTGAGCTGCTCTGTTTGAGCTTGGACTCGCAGGAATACCCTGGTCATTCACATGGTTCATCCAAGAGTACAACGTAAATTCACCAATTCTTAAAGTGGACAGGAAAAGATCTTTACAAACTGGTACTCTGTTTTCTCCATTTCTAAGGTGGTATCTGTAAGTGAGAGAGAGACCTTCTGCTTTGCTTGCCATCTGACACTGTACAACGTACTTTTTCAGATCTGTCTGCTAAACCTGTCACATAAACTGTCTTCTATTCCCAATTCTTGTTTCTCCAGAATGCCTGAAATATTTCAGCACGTATCTGATGACATTGTCTCGGTTTCTTACACCACAATTTGGTGCAGCCATGATTCTCTCGTTTCGGTCTACACAATGAGATTTTTTGGCACCCTCACATTCCTTTCCAATACCTTTATAAGATTTTCCTTTCATCCGTAGTCTTTTTTTCTTGTTTCTTATCCATGCCTTTGGGTCACCTTTCCCATTTTTATGTTTTTGTTTCCTTTTCATGCGTATCCTGTTTTTATGAATTGTTTTCCATAAGAAAGATAACATCTTCGTGGTCAATAACAACAGGAATAGTTTCCAAAAGTTCCTCTGCATCAGCAGTTACCAGATGGGTCCTGTGTGGCTCAGTGGTTAAGGTGTGGACTCAGAACACGGGGGTCCCGGGTCCGAGCCCCACCGAGGTCATTTGGTCACTTCAGAGCCCTAACCTAGTACTGAGCTGCTATCACTTCTATAATACCTTTTCCTTTTATCAGGTAGCAAATCTTTGTCTCTGAAATCATCAAAGTCCGCATCCGCTTGCAATTTCATTTTCTGATCTTTCTTTTCCCCATAACACGCAAAATCAGTATTATCTTTATTGTCTGTGATAGTCTTTAACTGACTCTTGTCACGAGGACTGTGAACTCCGCAATGTTTTTTAGTGTTTATATCATACGTGTCTGGCTCAGAAAGTGATGTATATTTTCTTGTACTGCGAGAGTTTGTTACGTCCCTGCTTAGTTCCGGTTTAGCACTGTCACTTTCACATGTATCGTTGTTAGTTTTGTCATTTGTATAGTCTACAAGAGCAAGCTGAACCATTAACTAAGCCCGTGAAGCCATCTTACGGGCTATAAAGAATAGATATCTGCTTTAAATTTGAAATGTTTAAAATCTCATCAGACGAGCGTCTTCATTGGCTGGCCAATTAGTCGTACGCGCCGGGAACAAACCACCCACAGTTACTATAATGATAGTAGGAGTCTATCTCTTTTTCTTCGATGTCTTACGGCAAATTGTCTACGCAGAGCAAGTGAAATTTGTACTTACACGAAAAGCAGCAAATTGTCGCCGTTGCTATCTTCTAAAAAAAGTTTTCCTGATAGTTGATCGTATTCCAGCTTTAGACTATCGACAGCCTGTTGTTTGCAAATTTGGCATATCCATTCAAAACCAGGATCTAATCCAGAGCACTGTGACGTGGTCTATGTCTGCAAATACAAAGTTGGCATGTATCAAATTTATTTCATCAAAAAGCAAGTACAAAACTACACACAAGCTACTTTCTCTCAATTAGTTATAAAGGAAGTCAATTGTACATGTACACACCGACAGAATGCATGTGTGTAAACAAGAGGCATAACAGGAATGAATAATGTGTTAGACGGACAGACAGGCGACGGCGAGGCGACAGCTTAGTGTTACTTCTGCCTACAGATGATGACACAAAACGATAATTGTTGTATCTAATTTACACGTTTCTACTTTCACTTTCGTTTTATGCGAAAACCTCGTATCTCATAGCAAACGGAATGCAAAACAAGATTACATGTAATGTCAAAATCATGTATGTCTAATTATTGTATAAAATCACTATTTAAATGCATTAAATGGATTAATCCAAGACATATATCCTACTATTTACCTTGTTTCAGTGCAGTATTGGCGAAAACAGCTATGTAAAGCATACACAAATAAGCATGTCAATTTCATTTTATTGACCAAAATATTAACTTTCAATTTATGGTAGTTAAATCGCTTACAACAAATAAAACATGCAGTCGTTAAACCTCAAATTGCATAATTGAATGTTTGTGACAACATTTAGGACACTAACCTGCTTTATTATCCATGAATATCTCCGAAACGTTCTTGCTTTCCAACCACGTTATTGATTTTTGACTTACGAGGAACAAAAAAATTGGCCAATGGTACACACTTATCTCACACATTTCCCCATGGGAACCCCTTGCATTTACGAGTTCCTACACTGTCAACCCTCTGCTTGTATATTTTAGTTGCTGCCAAAATGCTGACAAGAAAAATGTTATGCTCTGGACAAGAATTTTCCTCTGTGAGATTGACTTTTGACCTAGAGACTTTTTGCATGTGCAGGACACTGTCTTATAAAGGTGAACATTTGTACCAAGTTATAGAAAGCATGACAGCAGTTTATGGAAAGGAGGACGACAAGATTCAGGAAGTTCCAGACATAAGTCCACCCAGACATATCTCTGGATAGCACAAAAACAAAGTGTTCTCCCAATATTAGAGAGGGGGCAGAGAGACGTAGAAGACAAACACACTCATGTGCTTAAATTCCTTGTATACAGAGGACTATCGCTATATTTGCTCTATTTGGCGAGGGAAACCGAAATTATTTCCTCACAACACTAATTCTTTTTTTTTATATAGTTGAAAGGGATTACCATAATAAGAAATCAATTTTAACAGTGCAACAGTTTAATTATAAAAGATAAATACAAATTGAAATATGCAACAGTTTCAGCAAATATGTATGGCATATTATGTATATTTAACAAGGTATTTTCTGCAATAAGGGGTGGGTTTTTCTACTACATTCAAATTAGTCTTTATAGTTTGCAATTAAATATGTTTAAATCAAAACCTGTGTTCAAGCTACTGAGCTAAGTGGTTAGGTGAGATTCATAAGCTGCTATGTCTTATTATTATCATTTTTGAAAATATTATGGTTAAGTATATGTAAATTTTGGAAGAACGTAATAAAAGTATTGTATCACATGTTTACAGAGTTACCAATGTCCTCCGCCTATTTCAATTTTGCACAAACTGAATAATTTTACACCGTCAACTTGAAGGGATCTGGTTATATTGCATGAAAAGTGGTCTTATTATAGTGTACATGTACAATTGTGCCAAGAGATGTGAGGATACCTTGATAAATGCAAATGTAATGGACTGGACACGAAACATACCGTACAACAGATTGTTAATGTTTGACCTCCAAGTGTGACCTTGACCTTGGTGGTTGGGTGTGGGTGTTTCGCATTACATGTCATCATTATGTTTAATGTTTGTGTCAATTATTTTAAAAATCCCTCGATGAATAAATGAGTATGGAATGGACATTTTAAAGCTTTGACTTTTGTGACCTTGAACTTTGAAGTATGGATGTCGGTGTTTCACACAACGAATCATGTCCATACCGTTAACAATTGTGCCAAGTTATTTGAGAATCCCTTGATGAATGCAAAAAATTTGGATCTGACAAAAAATTTACCATATATTTGACTATGTTAACCTTTGTCCTTCAAGTGTCACATTGACCTTGGGGGCAGGGGTCTTGGTCTTTGCATGTCCGTTGTATGATTTATGTGAATGTTTGTGCCAGGTTCTTAAAAAAATCTCAATGAATAAACAAATAATGGAATGGACACCAAGTGTGAAAGGCAGACGGATGGACAAACAGACAGACGGGAGGCCGTTTCTATAATGTCCCCCTTCTGTCTCCAAAAGCTTGAGGGAGAATTAGAGAAATGAAATATAACAGAATGCGTTCACAAAACACAACACTCTGCCCTTCCTGTTTGAAGAGTAAGCATAATAGAAATAAAACTGGGAAAAAACCTTAAATTGCAAAATGTAAATGACCATCTTCTAAAATGCAACATAAAGTTAAAAGTGACTAGTTTTGAAAATATACAGTAGATCGTCGTTTTAAACAATATGCCGTCATAACGTCATAGCAATACCTCTTTTAGTTTATTATGTCTGCGTCAAAGTCACTGTTAGATCAATAGATAATATGAAAGGTTCGCTTAACGCTGACGTAGCATTAGTGGAGGCGTTGTTCCATTGTCATTATATTTATGTTTTAAAGTATTACTGATTATACCACATTCAGATGACATAGAACTTTATTCCACATGCATTGTCAATGCTAAATGGTACTTGCTCACAGATGTGTGGTAAATTGGAAAATAAAAAATAAATGATTTTTCTGTAAACTGCTGTATTTTTGGCATGTTACGCACTTGAGTATGGTTATTTTAATTAATTCTACGTTGTTGAACCCATTAACAAACAAAAACGATATTTGACCAGTTTGTTGCAGACGACTCGGAAAACATTGTGGGAAAGGGAGAAATTGCTCACAAAGATGTTTTCTGCTCTCTCAGAAGATAATCTTTCAATGTCATCACATTTTGAAATGTCGTCTGCAAACTCTTTAAATTTGGGACAGTCGAAAATTTGGCGTTTGGTAAAAGGTTAAGAAAGACATATCGGTTGTATCGTCTATGATTACTAATGTCTATTTGAATCGCTTTGGTTTTGACCCAAAATCACCATGGATCAAATTTGCCTAATAAGTTTCGTATGACATTTCAAATTGGGAGAATCCAAATAAGTCATGAGGGAACGAGTAACATTCTTGGGAACAATTGGGGCGGACTCAGCAATAGCAAATACGATTTGCATAATGAAACACCTTGTCAAAGTCAATGAAACTCTATGAAATATTGTCTGCAGATGGGCAGTGCTTGTGCTCTTGTATTACTTTAAATTGTCTTCCTACACCGTCCCGGCCTATTACTTGTATAGTGAGAGAAAAATGTGCCCGCAGCTATGTTATCCACGCATTGAGGGATCGATTCAAAACTGAAGAAAGGCATGTACAGATATGAAGCAATTACTGCTTAATTGCAATGGACAGATAATATGGTAAACATATACATGTACGGGGAACTTGAAACGACGCCTAACAAGTGGCATAAACGGGTTCCCCTATTCCCAACTTTCCTTCTCTTACACCTTACCTGCAGCATCATGCATCTGCATCTCCACGTGTATTTATGGACAAAGAAAAAATCAAGAAAGTTGAGAAATACCCAACAGGCCAACAGACAAAGAGGATCGGCACGGACAAGAACACGCTCGGGTGCAGGGTGAACTGTGGAGAAGGCTATCCCTGAATTTACATTTAATCTCCAGGATTGGTTCTATAGATTCTGTATTGTTTATTTGTCTAACATTTTCAAGTGGAACATTGTGATAAAAGAAGGCAATTTTATTTCCTGAGTAGCAGTGCCTCTTTTTATCAACACTTTTTATATTGGTGTCAAATGAATATTCCTCCTTATTCACAGTCTACACGATCTGATGCCGAAGCACATCCTCTACAAGTCTGTGTGGTAGAAACGTAAAGTAACATCTCCCCGTTATACAATTTGCATGTTCTAGATTAGCCTCTGCTTGCGTTCTAGGCTGATCATAGCAATGCTTTATGCAGATAACAAATGAGAGTATGCATCCCCTTACTTCATCTCACTTAATCGCATCTGCCGCAGAGTACTTGATAGACCGCTGTGGTTGAAGGACGAATTGATTGTCATAAGCAATTTCCTCTTTTCCACATTGGTTTCTACCCATTATGTTTGAAAAAGCACCGTAGACCTCTTTCTATAACGTGTCGTCTACTGCTGTACTTAAATTGGACCTCCCAAAGTAATACATGCGGGATCAATTTTATATATACTTGAAAACTTTCCTTGATATTTCGAATACTCAATAACTGAAAGCATTATGGAAATTGCCGGGTTATATCTTCGGTTTGTGTTTCTAAAGATATACCAGCAAGAGAAGTGGTTTGTTGGTACCATTTCAACTGGGGAGAAGAATCAAGAGTCCGACTCATGTCATGACTCTTCGAAACTATAATGAGAATTGCCTGGCAATATCTCCCGTTTGTGATTTTAGATATACGAGCAAAAGAAGCGGTGTGTTGGCACCAAAAGGGAGAAGAGTCAAGAGTTCGACTAATGTCATGACTCTTCCAACAATAAAGATACACTTGAACTGTCGTGTTTAATTTGGCAGCGATTGTAAAAAATAATTCGTCCAAGCATTTATTAAATCATTGATTGGCTTAGCAGTTAAAATTAAAAAGAAAGATTTAAACAACAAAGATGTAATTTTGAAAAAAAGAAACGTCATTTGGGATGGGAACCTAGACCGCTGGCGTCATCGGCGATAGCGTTATCCACTAGGCTATCGAGGCTTATACATGTAAAGTAAGAAGTAATCTTTAAGTGTTCGGATTTGTCGTCAGGCCAATGCCATTTTGATACTCAGCCATTTCGTTGAAGGATCTCGTATTCGTTTGATTAAACAACGATTTTAGATATATTTGTAGACTTTCCTTGATAAGGCCCACTTTCGCAATCCGTCTTTTACTATATTCACTAATCGAGATACAAAGTAAGAATGGAATATATGACAGTGGTTAGGTTTATCGTGTATAAATATTTTTGTAAACAATGTTTAATTTATGCATGCCTATCTGTATTCATATGATATTCGGAATGCTAAATAACCGAAACTAGTGTTGCGGATGTGAAAGTTTCAAGACATTAAGTGTAATTTTGTTAAAAATTAAAAGTCCCTATACTGGTTATATCTAACCTGGTATCAAGATCATAGAATAGGACAAAGGCTGATAAGCCTATTGTAAGTGTAAAGGGTTTTAGAACTTACTCTGCCTGCACCTGCATGGTTCAATTAATTTGGTGACAGTTTCCAATGGTCAACTTAGTACAGTGGGCAGGGCTTATCAGCAAGGAATTTTGATGGACAACTGACCAGTACTAACTGACCAATCAAATTGTTTTTGGGCAAAATGTAAACAAATGTGTGTGTGTTGTGTGTATTTGATTATTAGCCAATCAAAATGCACCTTATTCTAAGTATAAAAGGGGCTGGGCTGTAAGAGCAATTTTACAGCAAGGAGCCACGGATTTAGGAAAATTTTGGACGAGCCTCTGCCTCACTCTGAGTGAAAATTTCTGTAATTTCTATTTAATTAAGGGGTTTTGGGACTTAGGAAATTCTTGTAAAAGTTGACTAGAAAATAATTGCTGGTGCAGAGATTAATTATTTTTGACTTAGATTTTTGCTCCTTCATAATTTTTGTACTTGTGTAATAATTAATTTGCTGATCTTAGTTTGACTTTCTTTGTTTGGTATTTATCTTTTACCCCGATTAGTAATAGGAGAGTTAATTGTTTTGACTTTGTGAATTAATGCTTTATAATTTGATTGGACTTGGACATTTATTGAACGCTTTATGTCCGAACTTGAAACATTGTGAGAAAAGCACTTTGTTTCATTTTGGTTTAACAACTTGACTTTGTAACTTTAAGGGATTATTTATTATTTCTTTTTACGATTTTGTTATTTTTCTTATAAGGCTCTAGCTGCCTTAATTGTCATTTCATTTCAAAGCTAGTGGTGTCATCCTGACTAATTGTTTAACCCGAGTTAGACAATTTTGATCCAGAGCCCGAACCCGGTAAAACTCGCTACCCAAGGCGAGGTTTACGACACTATTATGAGAATTGCCTGGCAATATCTCCCGATCGTGTTTTTAGTGATATACGAGCAAAAGAAGCGGTGTGTTGGCACCTAAAGGGAAAAGAATAAAGAGTTTGACTGACGTCATGACTCTCTCAACAAAAACAAACCATTTAATCTGCCCTGTTCAATTTTTGCAGCGATTGTAAAAAAGTAATTCTTCCAATTATTTATTAAACCATTGCATGGCTTAGTAGATTAAATTTAAAAGAAAGAATTAAAGAACAAATGGAAAGTTTTGAAAAAGTATCATCATTGACTGAATCCGAACATGGACCGATGGCATCACAAGCGAAAGTGCAATCCACTTGGCCATCGAGGATTGTGTAAAAAGAATGAAAACTAAGGACTAAGAACTAATCTTTAAGTATTTAACCCTTTACCAAACAATAACGACATTTCACCAGTTTGTTGCAGTTGGCTTTTCTATGCTGATCATAGCGATGTTTTATGCAGATAACAAATGAGAGTCTGCATCCCCTTATAACACCTCACTTTATCGCATCTGCTGCAGAGCACGTCAGAGACCCCTGCAGTTGAATTGTTTGTCATAAGCAATTTCCCCTTTTCCCACATTGGTTTCTTCCCATTATGTTTAAAAAAGCACTAAAGACTCTTTGCTGTAACGTGTCGTCTGCTGCTTCTCTTGAATTGGATCTCTCAAAGTGATACATGCGTAAACGTTTTGATATATATTTAAATTCTTTCCTTGATTTTCCGAATACTCAATAACTAACCCTTTACCCACTACATGACTGTAGGCCTACCTACAACATACATCAAGATCCGACAACAGTCTCATCCAATGCGCTTTCTGCTGTCTCATCATATAAAATCACGGCTTATTTCGCACCCATGTTTGAACCCAAATCGGCGCTAAGCCAGTGCTTGTTTCAAAAATGTGTTTACATGTACATGTACACAAAGCAATGTCTACAATGACAAGTAGTTTTTACAAGTAGCAGCTGACGATAATTCGAGAAAATGGCCGCTGAATATCGCACAAAATTCACATTTCCAACCTCTTTTTCTAACGTCCTTTGGTCCTAAATCTGGCCATTGCCCATCGACTAAGCATCTGGTCATCATACTTCTGGGTTAGATTCGTACCTAGGACATGTACCTACAACAAATACCAACATCACATGTCTAATCCCATCCAATGCGGGCTTAAACGCCTCTAAACCGTCAGAAATCGCACATTTTACACTCACAAAACCGGTTTTCCGACCCAAGCTCGAACCCCTGCTGACACCTAGCCAATGCTTTTATCGGAACAAATCTTATCTTATCTTCTTTATAAAACCCTAAGGTAACATTATATACAAGTCTGGTGGAAAAGACGATTGTATTCTTAGAGAAAGTCGGCACCAAAGATACCTTTATTATCGCATACGGAAAAATTCACACCATAACAGTTAGGCCCCGAGGATAGCCATTGCTCCAACTTTGAGGCTCTGCTGCCTCTTTTAGCGGACTTTGTACCTCGCTAAAAGCTGTTGATCACTTCCCTACCATGTCCTTTTCATAAGAAGTCGAAAACCGGGCAGTTCTAGTGATCGCACGGCTCATATTAACTCGAAGGTCCTTATTCCAAGAAATGATAAACGTCTCCAACCCGAAGGTACTACATATCTACCAAGGTTTGAACTCTCGACAGCTGCTAGCCAATGCTCACTTCGGGCAGCCGGTTGTCTCAGCTAAAGGATAATATGAATTTCAGCGAAGGAATCGTTGTAGATAGGGTAGGAGTTTGCAAAAAACGGACCCTACAAATATCCGTCTTCAAGTACCTACAACCTCACGACAATTCCTCGTCTGTTTTATCATTGGATAGTGTTAGAATCGATGTAAGGAACGAATGCATTGAGAAATCTTAATGCAGTTTTCAACAACGGGTAGGTCTTCTCACTGGTTCAAGGGGGATTGTCTCCATAACTCCTGTTAAAGAGTAAATGGAACAAAGAACTATACACAGCACAGGCCTTTCGAAAAATAAGAAAGACGATAATTTTGTCTTTTCCTAACCAATTCTTCTCGAATTTCTTTTTATTCTACGAACTTGTTTTTACTCTGCTCCTTAGACTAGAATACGGTCTACCAGAATATAAAAGAATAATCTTGGGGAGAACAATCATTTGTAAGGGGAGAGAACCCATTTGTAGGCAAGGGGAGAGAACTATCGTAGGCATGGAGAAAGAACCATTATAGGCAAGGGGAGAGAGCCATCATAGGCAACCCCGGGGAGGGAACTATCATAGGTATGGGGAGAGAACCATCATAGGCAAAGGGAGTGAACTATTGTAGGCGTGGGGAGAACAATCATTTGTAAGAGAGCCCAATTGTAGGCATGGGGAGAACAATCATTTGTAAGAGAGCCCAATTGTAGGCATGGGAAAAGAACCATCGTAGGCAACCCCAGGGAGGGAACTATCGTAGGTATGGGGAGAGAACCTTCATAGGCAAAGGAAGTGAACTATTGTAGGCTTGGGGAGAACTATCATTTGTAAGGGGAGAGAACTCAATTGTAGGCATGGGGAGAAAACTATCGTAAGCAAGGGGAAAGAACTATCAAGACATTGGGAGAGAACCATCGTAAGCAAGGGGAAAGAACCCCATTGAAGGTATGGGGAGTGAACCATCTTAGGCTCTGGGAGAGAACCTTCGTAGGCAATGGGGAAAGAACTATTGTAGGCAAGGGGAGATAACCCTATTGTAGGTATGGGGAGAGAACCATCGTAGGCAAGCAGAGAATTAACAGGCAAGGCGAGTGAACTATTGTAGGCGCGGGGAGAAAACCCAATTGTAGTCCAGGGGAGAGAACCTTCGCAGGCAAGATAACTATCATAGGCGAGGTGAGAAAACTAACATAGGCGAGGTGAGAAAACTAACATAGGCATGGGGAGAGAACCATCATAGGCAAGGGGAGTGAACTATTTTAGGCGTGGGAAGAGAACCATCATTTATAAGGGGAGAGAAACCAATTGTAGGCAAGGGGAAAAAACTATCAGGCATGGGGAGAGAACCATCATTTGAAAGGGGAGAGAACCCCATTGTAGGTATGTGGAGAGAACAGTAGTGGGTATGGGGAGAAATTGTTGGTATGGAGAGAACCATCATAGGCAAGAGAACTATCGTTCGAAAGGGGAGAACCATCGTTGGTAAGGGGGGAAGAGATCTATCGTTGGTAAAAGGAGAGAACAATCATATGCAAGGGGAGAGAACTATGGTTGGTAAGGGGAAATAGCTATCATTGGTAAGGAGAACGATCAAAGGCAAGGGGAGAGAACCATCATTTGTAAGGGGAGAGAACCCTTGTAAGCTATCCGAGACATTGATAGACAACCATTAAAGGGAAGGGGAGAGAACCATCGTAGGCAAGGGGAGATAACTATTGTTTGGAGGGATATATAATATAACAAATCTGAACCCAAACCTTGATATATAAGGGAATGAGTTTTGCTGAAATTTTTACCAACTCCTGTATCAACGGGTTCTTTTTTGTTTACATTCTTAAACGCCAAACACAATCAGCCTGTATTGATAGTACCTCTAAACTATTCTTAGAAATATTAACCAAAATATCGTGAGCAGGTAAACCAAAAGTGAATGAAAAATGCAACAGTGATAAGGGCAGTGGGAGGGTGCAGAAATAAGACAACACACACATGGTGTTTACCCAATCCTAACATAGTAAGATTTGATGGAACCTAGGATCATTCAGACTCGGTATGCTGTAGCTGCATAACAGGAAACCATTGTTAAACAAGAGGGCCATAATGGCCCTTTATCGCTCACCTGAGTTCTGTTTGAAAAAGAGGTATATTTAAGACAGAGTGGTTGGTATGTTTCAAACTCTTCTAAGTGCTAATTGCATTGAATACTCTAAGCCAATGCTCTTGCTTGTTAACATTTTTTTTATATTGACCCCACATGACCCAGTTTCAAACTTGGCCAACATTTTTATTGAGACAATCATTCTGACCAACTTTCATCAAAATTGGACCATAAATGTGGCCTCTAGAGTGTTCACAAGCTTTTTAAATTATTTGACCTAGTGACCTAGTTTTTGACCCCACGTGACCCAGTTTCAAACTTGGCCAAGATTTCATTAAGACCATCATTCTGATGAACTTTCATCAAAATTGGAACATAAATGTGGCCTCTAGAGTGTTCACAAACTTTTTAAATTATTTGACCTAGTGACCTAGTTTTTGACCCCACATGACCCAGTTTCGAACTTGGCCAAGATTTTATTGAGACAATCATTCTGACCAATTTTGATAAAAATTGGACCATAATTGTGGTCTCTAGAGTGTTCACAAGCTTTTTAAATTATTTGACCTAGTGACCTAGTTATTGACCCCACATGACCCAGTTTCGAACTTGGCCAAGATTTTATTGAGACAATCATTCTGACCAACTTTCATCAAAATTGGACAATAAATGTGGCCTCTAGAGTGTTCACAAACTTCTTAAATTATTTGACCTAGTGACCTAGTTTTTGACCCCAAATGACCCAGTTTCGAACTTGGCCAAGATGTTATTGAGACAATCATTCTGACCAACTTTCATCAAAATTGGACCAAAAATGTGGCCTCTAGAGTGTTCACAAACTTTTTAAATTATTTGACCTAGTGACCTAGTTTTTGACCCCACATGACCCAGTTTCGAACTTGGCCAAGATTTTATTGAGACAATCATTCTGACCAATTTTGATAAAAATTGGATCATAAATGTAGCCTCTAGAGTGTTCACAAGCAATTGTTGACACACGCACGGACGACGGACATCTCGGTATCACAAAAGCTCACCTTGAGCACTACGTGCTCAGGTGAGCTAAAAAGGAGAAATTTCTTGCCTTAAGATATTTCTCCTTTTGTAACAATCTTTTCTACTCCATATGTCTGTTGCTTTCTATTTGGACAAGTAAAAGAGTTGAGGAATACACCAATTACTAGGTCAGGCTTGGGAGTTAAACAGTTATATATATCTCAATAAAACAAATACGCTTATAACAAAAAGAGGCTAAACATTACTTTCTACCCGTTTTGCAGATTCAGGAAGCAAGTAAATTGGAAAAAAATTGTGACAAAATGAATCCTCATCTTTTGAGAAATAGCTACTTTATCCAAAGAAAATGTTCTCAAAATTGAACAACATGAATAAATGTTGAATGAGTCAAGAGATATCTCTATAACAGAAAGTGTCAATATATGTTATAGAACAAAATTTAAAACAAAATTGTTATAGAAAGGCATGTTGCTCAAAATTAGAATGTTTTAGTGACACAATGTTTTCTTTGATTCAAATTGAAATTGATTTTTTAATTAAAACATTTCACACAATGGTGCTTTGATAATGACTTGAAATATTGAATCAATCACAGCATTCAATATTGGAATTATGGCTTAAAATTAAGTTCGAGATAGTTGAGTCCTTTCCTCTTCTGCATTCTTTTCACGATATTCTTGGTGACATTGATGAACTTGGAACAGTCGGTTGATTTCCTGCAAAAAAGAGATGCATGTAAGGAGCTTCTTTAAATCTTTCTTTTAGTGCTGTAACACTTTGGAAACATTCATACAAATTTGAGAACCTAACATACTATTATAGAGAACATGTAGATAAATATATAGACAGCGTATTTTCTCTGATAGGATGTGGTTGTGTCTTTAAAAGTTCTCTTTACTTAATGCACTACAGTACAAAGTCATCTGATTACCCATGTTAGTTAGGAACCTGTCCTGATTTCAAGTGGGTGCAGAAGTTTACATGTAATTCATTTTTTTTAATATTGGTTTTACAACACATCAACATTGTTTCAGTTATGTAGCGATGCCCGACTCTTAATGATGGAGGAAGACCCCATACTCAACCGCCCATAAGGGCTGGTCAAGGCGGGTAGAACCATAGGCATTCCGCAAGTCAGTCTGGAGATATGTTTCTGATTAAGGAAACAATTAAAACAATTTATTTTGTAAAACAATGATCTTTAATTCATGTCTTGTGAATTAATTGAAATTAAAAAGAGTCTTGGATCCAGATTATGAAATGGGTTAATATGTTTATCATGTGACACTATTTATAAACCAAGTTTTTCAGTTGACCCTTTCCCAAACAATAACGACATTTGACCACTTTGTTGCAGACAACTTTAGAAAACATTCTCCACAATGTTTTCTGCCCTATCAGAAGATTATTTTCCAATTTCATCACATTTTGAAATGTCGTCTACAAACTCTTTCAACTGGGACAGTCAACTGGGACAGTCGAAAATTTGGCGTTTGGGAAAGGGTTAAAACACTGAAGGCCCTTAGGATTGTTTCACAAGTATTCAATGAAGACATAGGTTTTCAGCATCTTTAAAAATAAGATATTGAAAATGGTCATTTATTGGATAATGTTTAAATCATCTTTCTAACAGGTGTTACTTACACAACAAATTCTGTGAGATGACAAGTCCCTTTAACTTTTCACTGTGATATTCAAAGGCTGGAAGTTTGATCTTCTGACTGTAGGACTGTTTAACTCCTGTTTTGGAAAATTAATTATATTAATACACAATCTCTCAAATCATGCTTTAAATCACCATATACTCAAAAATTATCCATTTGTAATAAAGATCCCCTTACCAATGACTTGAAATACCAAAGTGACAAAAGTTGCTTTTCAAGAACAATTCAGTAATTGTTTGATATCTACAAAGTATGATGATAAAAATGCAAGACTTGTTGTTTATTTATTTATTTAGGGTTTTCATCGCTTCAACTATATAAAGACACCAAACTTGTCTGCCCATAAAGGCTGGTAAAGCCAGGTAGAACCGTTAATTGCCATTATGTAAGTCATTCAAAAAACTACCTCTCATAAAACCCCAATGACCACATTGGAATTTAAAACCACATGGACAAGGGTCCATGTGATCCTTAGTTCTGAACTCTATATTACCAACAGACCATGGGGTCCCGATCAAGACAGAAAGATCCTTTTACTATGGGTCTACATAAAATGTTAACCATTAATATTCAAATGAAGTAATTAGTAAAGTTAAACTTCATAGAAATTTGAAAACTCCATGTAAATTAATAAAAAGTGGGTTTTTGAGAAGGTTTTAAAGCAGGTCTTCGAAATAATTGTAGAAACTTTTTATGTAACAAATTAAACTGCTCAGAACCTTAATAAATTAGCATAGATAATATAATGGCCGAAGGAATAGTCCTCATAATTGAGGTATAGATTTCACACACGCCCAGACCGCGTTATGTAAACAACACTGTCACCACTTGGGGTCTCCCTTTTTTCTATACTTTAATTGCCTAAAGGCTGTCAACTATATATGCACCAATCTGAACACATCGGGTTTATCCAATGAAAACACCTCTAAAATAATAGGGATGACGCAATATTGTTTCCCGTGAGAATGACGTCACTTTACTTTCGTTTTTAAAAATAGATCTTAACCCTTTAAGGTATAGAGATAAGGCTTATCAGTGACACTATAGGTATAAACCATCCGATTATCGAAGACCATTAACGCATACATAATTAGTCACCCTGGGTACCTAATTGTATTTGCACAGGATTATCTCCGATAATTGTTATTGATTGGGGTACTGTTAATCAAACCCAAATTAATGCATTTTACATTCATCTTATAGATTTTCTCAAAGAATAAAAGACAACGAAAACAAAATTTCCTTTAAGTTGATGTTTTTTTTCTTTATTTAGTGATACATTCATATCAGGATTAAGTTGAAGAAAATTAAACAAACAATGAAAATGTATATTACGGTGTGAATTGTTCAAAATCAAAAGTAATAAAATGACTTATGTGTTCTTCCTGAGAGATCCCTAATTTGTTTTTCTGTTTTGTCATCAATTGCAGTGAATTTTGTTGCCGAAAAATACCATTCATGATTCGAGATACATACTTTGTCTTTGCATATTTCTCAACAAAGCTGAATCGTTTTACTTCAATGCCCATTCAAACAGTTTCCAAAATGAAGAAAAGAATATTTTTCAATGCAATATTGCTTTGTAAAGAAGTTAAACCGTGTCCTTCTAATAAATGTAAAACAGTAAAAATCAATTCATTTTGGCAAAAAAACATGCTAATATTTCCGTAAAATTCGTGCCCATGGGTGATTAATTTACTAAAAGCTCGTAGTTTTAGTCAAAGTCGGAGGAATGATCTAATTTGCTTGTCCGTGAATTGGTAATATTTATCAACATTTCATCATCTTCAGGCTTAAAAAAACGATCAAATTACTGCTCTGAATCTACAATGATGTCTGACTTGCGATCGGAAACACCAAATTGGCTAAATATTTTTAAAAAAAGCCGTCTTTATAACGTCAATTATTTGACGACTCGATTTTCAATCGCCTTTAAACTTTGAACAATAGCTCCGTGTCATAAACATCCTTTACAGGTCGCGTGCCGTATGCTCTCGTTTTAATTGGATAGTATTTTTAGAAATGTGTTAAGTTACTAAAGAATTGCATGAAATCCTTATCGAGTCTTTACAAATCGGCAGTGTTTTGATCTTTTATGACCGAAAGGCTTCTCATTCATTGGGTTGGTAATTTGGATTCCCTTCATCTCAATTTGATAGCGTTATTTCCATAAGCGTGTCGTGAGACCATTATCAAAAGATTCTCTCTAGAGCAAAAGTTTAAACTTTGACCCTATGATTTTATCATCGGAAATGAAAGAAGACATATCTATTTAAGAGGAAAATAAAATTTGGAGAAGATGACGTGTGTGCAAAGATGTGTTATGAAGGGCTAAAGTTGAATCAGTTTTTCAGCTGTCAAAAAGCGTTCTATGCGGTAATCGATAGAACGTCAAAATAGGTTTTATACTGTAATAGGTATAACGGCGAAAAGGGTTTTATACGGTTATCGATAAGGCGGCGAACGGCGCTATATACCGTAAAGGGTTAAATGTGAAATCTTAAAAGTCGTTAAATTTGATTGAGGAAACAACTGTACATGTCACAACAACAGTTTCGCCATTTGGTATATGAGTTACTGATAAAAAATGATTTAAGAGGATGTCTAACATTTCCATACACATTGAACTACTTAACGTGCACACTTAGAAAATGTGTTAATTGGCGGATGCCATTTACCCGAAAAATTGTAACCCTACACTTACATCCAAGGCGTATTTCACAGCTCACGGAAATACCCGAGTAGTTCTGATTGTATATGCATTATAATATGCTATGCTGGATCTATGGTATGCCTACACCAAAGTTAACTCTAAATGCAATTCTACAGTGAAATGAAGCGAGATGTTTGCCCATATGCATGATTCAAAATCTCAATTAAAACTCATATAGATACGATTATTTTGACTTTAACGGACCATCCATCGTAGACCACTTCACTTTCACCAGGTTGAGTGACGTACAGCGTGAAGGAATATTAACCACTCCTGTATTGTGTAAGCACACATTATACTTTTAGTTAAAGAGTGAGTGAATCGGATTGGTCAACTAACTTGTTATAACAACTAAATTATCTCCTTATAATTAGATAGTTTAGTCAAAATAATGACTTTGAAAGTCGAAATAGACACCTCAATCTTGTCATTTTGAGTTAATAAGTCGGAATAACAACTTAATTATCTCGTTATTTCAAGTTTGTAAGTCAAAATAATGACTTAGCTCTCTTGTTATTTTGACTTACTAACTTAGAATAAAGAGAAAAACGGAATAAAGAGAAAAACGTAAACATGTCACGTGTATGCCACCGTATTTACACCTTTTTAAGTTTAAGTAATTTCATTTAAGAATTATTTTTTCATGAATACCTTGTATAGAATCCATGTGTTGGTCACATTGCTTGACTGTTCAATTCAAATTATTTTTGTCCATCACCTGAAATAAAGTTGATAAAACTATTGACTAATGAATCAATGCACATTTAGAACAAAGTATGAAAATATATACATGTTAACCTTTATAGTGGAAAGGAAAGAAATCCTTGTTGAAGCACTTTCATCTTTTGTCACTTTTCCTTGAATACATGAAAAATAGAGCACAAATGAGGGAAAGATAAATTCAATTCATTTGCATTTTCACAATTTTTCACTTAAACTTTTTAATAATTGACTATTTTGGAAAAAGTGTTTTAATCATATAGTTGCAGTTAGTGAATATATCTATATATTTCTGGCATTTTCAGATAAATGATGCACACTATGACTACTTTCCCTTTGAACACCATTGAGTTACATAGATGAAAAAGAATGCATCATGCATGGGCCAGCAGTTGAGGAAGTGGTCCCAAGTTCAAGCCCCACCAGTGTGTTTGGTTTTGTTGAAATGTCCTTTGGCATAACCCTAGCCTAAATTCAGTAAAGGTCATATAATAATTAAAACCAAAATCAATCATCATTACTAACCTTTCATTTTATAGCATTCTTCGCACTTCAGCACCAATGTTTTCAGTTTAGTTTTCTTTGCAGCTGGACACCCAAATTTGTATTCCCTAGCTGGAGATTTGAACTTCCTAAAGCTTATCTGTTAAATACCTGCATTAAAAACCAATATGATAGATAATATTTTCATCAATTTATGCTTTCTTTTACAAATTTATAATTTTGTTTTCTCCTTTGTTTCTTGCTCTTTACGTCATTTCACTGCAATACCTGTAAAAGAAGAAAAGAACAAAGCATTATATCTGAAAATATGTAAGCTATTAACAACTGTCAAAGAAAAAAAGATTAGACATGACCAGTACAACCTTGACCCTGCGCACGAGAAATCAACCAAAGCCAAACAGATGCTCATCAGTCTGGGCATATCCGCTGGCACTCTTTATGTCGATACCCATTCAGGGGTGAGCAGCAGGGTAGTCCTAATTGAAATAGAAGTTACCTTGAGGGTTTCTTCTCAGTCCAGACCCATTGGACCAACCTTACTGTGCTTGATTATCCAAAGTGATATTTTACACAGATATTAAGATTAAAGTTTGCAGCCTCTCTACATTATACATGAAACCATTTGTGTAAGGCAGAAGATGGGATTCAAGTAATTTCCATCTATTTAAGAGAAAAGATAAAGTAAATACTAAAGTGGATGTTAATTTCAAGTGGTGCAAGTGTGGCTCAAACCCGAGACCCTAAAGTCCTCGACCTTAACAGCTAGGCCATGCAGGACACCAGATATGTTTCCACTATAGAAAATATTGAAAGTAATACTCACATTCATTTGTTTGTAAGAGATTTGTATAATCTTATATTGATTGAAACCTTACTAATTTTAATTTTAAGGCAGTTAGTTTAATCACTATTTCTAATGGTTTTAAACCATGATTGTTATCATTCCTTTATTTCTGCATGAATATAGTGTTGACTTTTACATTTTGCACATAATTTATAAAGCATATCATATCGAAACCCGGGCCAGTGATTTGACATCATGCAGTGTACTCTCTGACCATCAAAAGGTTTTGTAACACCAATAGCAAAGAAAACTTAAGTCAATGTGGAGATTATTTTCAAAAGTTCTTATTCAATCTCATTTGAAACTTAATTCCTTTATCTGAATGCACCTTGGTGTTTTGAAAATAACTTAAATGTAAAATATCTGTAAATTGTCGACCCAACAATTCTTGTGAACAACATTTAGGAATTTCATACAAAATTAAGCAGGTTTTTATAACGTCATACTTGTGGTGTGCTCTGATGTGTTTCACCACAAACGTTTAGTATTTAACAGAGTGGCTGTTAGTTGACAAGTAATCTAGATAAATCAATTTCTGCGAAACAAAAGAAAACATGATCGTATAAAGCACCTTAAAGCCATACTTGCGCTCATTTACACTTAAATTGTGAAAGTTCTGGAAAAACTAAAAATTAACTCAAAAGCGCTTTAAACTTCCTTTTACAGAGGAATTGAGACTGTAACACATTCACATGATGCACATGAAAACTATAAGGTTTGTTTACAATTAGCGATAAAACAAGGCCAGCCGAGAAACATTGGGAACCAATACACCTAGAAATCCTTCATTTTGAATGTTCATGTTAATTTTGGATAAATGACAGTATTTTTTATATGTTTCATGTGATTTTTATTTCATGCTATTTTTGATGTCACTCGGATGTAAACAATGGAGTTAGATTGGTGGGCGCCAAATTTGTGAAAATAGCACTTTGAAAAATGTCCTATGTTTTTTTTGCTATGTTTCAACATATTCTATCATATAGAATGTAGTGTAGAGAACAGATACAGAATATTCTATTCTGTTCTGTTCTAGGAACGAAATGTTATCTAAGACAACTACTTTTTTTATTTTGGAGGTTTAAATTTCATGCTTATTTTATGCGAAATCTAAATGTTAACTTTTAGTGCACACTATATATATCATGTAATGTAAGCCTTAAGTTGTTCTGGTATATGTGTCATAGCAGGGAAGAATCTGTTTGGAGAAATCGTAGTTTATTACTCCTTTTTTTCTGATGGTCAGAAAACGTGAAATGTCTCGAGCAGTTTTGCAATGACGTCAAAAAATGACGTTAAAAAATGGTGGACATTTTTTTAAGATTTGAACGATTTTATTTCATGGAAAACAAGAGATATATACTGTTTATAAATGAACCAGATTTACAAAACACGGAATATTGCATTCGCACATGTACATTATCGATTTTAAACAGTGGGACGTGCGACAAATTGTACCCATTTACCTCTAAACAAGTTGCAAGTGTGTGTAGCGAAGCCAGAAGAAATGTCAAGTCACGGTACATACCAGCATCACGCAGTTCATGTTCAGCCAGGTCGGTGTTGGAAATTCATCATGCAACCAAATATTTTTATGTAATTTTCTTCCTCGTTATGCCCTAATAGTATGATTACTAGTAAATTCACTGTTTTGGATGACAAATAATTTCGAATAAAAGTTTAAATCATCTAGAAGGACGGATATGATATCAAATATTTCGGTACGATTCGGTAAAGTATATGTGTTATGCCAGTAATTTTGGTAAATATCAGACAGTTGCGAACGTTAGAACTTTACTCCTAACTAATGATCATTTTATAATTGCATAACCAACTGGATTAAATTGATTTTAAAAATGTGACACTCGAATGGGCTGTTATAAGGGTGAACAGCTCGCTTTAAGAGATATTCGTAGAGTAGGTACTCTACACTACATTATATCCTGTGATATAGAGAATATTATGCTAGTATCTTTTGTTATTAATGTTATCGGTCAGGGTAAGGAGAATTGATAATGGGCGAGGTTTACCGAGCCCTTTATCAATTTTCCTTACCCTGACCGATAACATTGATAACAAAAGACACTAGCATAATATTCTATTTATCTAGTAAAAATTACTTTAAGAAAAAGATATACAGACAATAATTCTTATAAAGCGCGATGAATCGGGCTTTACTCTATTTAAATAATCGAAGTAGGAATTTTTGACCCAAGTACGCGATGACGTAGATTACGCGAAGTGACGTCATGACATAAAGTACTTCGTCGGTTGTTTTGATCGATTTTAAACCCAATTTAACTCAAATGTAATAACTGGATGGACATATCTTTATTTGACAATTATTTCAATTCATTATTGAACAGATCGCCCTACAAAATGTTCTCAATTCGGCCTCGCTTCGATAAGTTTACTCATGCATAGAATTCATTACACATTATGACATAATGTACAAGGAAATACAGTCATCATTTCGAAAAGCAAACCCCGATGACAACGGTCTAGCGATGAATTATTCTGCGGATTTGGACCAGAGCATTGGTAAAAGATAATGGATCCGCCATTCAAGACATTTCCATAGAAAAAGAAGCAATTTAACTCAATGTATTGTTATTTGTTGTGGTGTCATAACTATTCATGATTGGAACAATGGGATGAAGACATCGGTGGAAAAGAAACCTGGAGTTCAGTGAGCCGATGGAGAGCTTAAGCATTCTGGACCACAATCACTATAACCGAGAGTCGCAGGTGGGTTTCACTGATGGTTTTTGTTTCCTTAGATTGTCAAGCAACAGATCTTGTACACCGACTGAACATTTCTGTCCTGTAATTTGCATTATTTCTGTAAGACTGGTGACAAATAGGTTTGGGCCCCTCACATTTTTAACCATATCAGTCCTGGATGAGTAGTATGTCATTCTTTTTCTATTGATTCTTGCCTTGTCAAACATTGCTTTGGGATTGTCCTTTTTACATACCAATCATCTGCCTCAGAAACACACCTGACCAGAATTTAGATAAAGATTGAACTGTGCAAGATAAAAGGGGAATATTCATGGGAGAAACCTGAGGGCCTTTGTATTGCATAAAGTTTATTAATGTCTATTGCATATCTTGTTGTTTCTGTTGAACTTGTCTTTGTCTTGATTTTCTGGTATAAATTATGTAAAATGAAGTACATGTTTATTCAGAATTCATTTCCTAAATTGCTTTTTATCTGAATTTTTCTGCTTAAAATGTATCAAAACAGCGTACATCATTATTTTATACTATTTAATATCAACAGAAAACTCTTGAAAATGTTATTGGAAGGGAAAATTCTTAAACTAGGCAATTTCTCTTTTCAAAAAATGATTCCTATTCACATAGTCTACTCTATGAATTTGGGATGGTCATGAATGTGTTGCTTTGAAATTGTAATGGTTTCATTTCCACACATTTATAACCTTACAGTAGTTTGCCTCAGTAAGTTTTCTTTAAGATTTGAAAGAAAAAGAGTGAATAAGGAAAAGTTGCTTGACATAAGTAATAACCCCTTCTTTCACAGTGTTTCAACTTCTTGCCATTAAATTTTAGAAGAAAATAGCAAGTTGGTGTTATTGACCCATGAGGTATGTTGTGAATGGTTATATATGATTATGATATGAAAAATAATGTTTTCTGCAAGATATCGGGTAGAGAACAGAGATCATCATGGCAAAAGGATTTATTGCTCATATTGAACAGTTAAATAATTCTTTTGTCACCATGATATCAAAATCATTTGCTTAAGGCAAGGAATATCAGGGTATTGTTAATAAATGGTGTAAGTTATTCTATAAATCACAATCATCACTGGAAATACAGAGTAATTTTTCAATAATCAAGGTCATTTATTTATCTTTTTTCTAGTTTCTTTTATAATTATTGAGGATTTGCCTTCTTTCTGAAGCAGGAACTTTTCAAAGTTATGTTTTTAAGTTTATTGTTTTCATTTAATCTTTTTTTCATAAACAGTTCTATTTTGTTTTTGATTTTGAAATTAAAATATCAAAATTATCGGGAATCTTGAGTTCTTGTTGAAGTGTTGACTCCTTTGTGTATATGCGGTGGTCGTTTCAGAAGGTCAAAAGTAGTTCCGGCAATGTTGATCATGTGATACGTCACATGATGCATTGACCTGATATCACTTATTTATATCAGGCAGGCGATATCAGTCAGTGGATGGGCTAGTTGCTAGATAAATCATATTACCAAGTTTTGAAGTTTATCTGAGCGCTAGTTTGCTTTTAAGTGTCAGTGATTTTTCTCTCAAAGCATGAAGGAAACAATATTTGTTTGATACTTTCAATTCTCCTGATGTTCTTTTGAATAATTAAGATAAGAGCCTGTCATTAAACCCAATGAGGGAATGAGATGATGCTTTCAGCTTTTTGAATATACTTTTTACCGACAACAAGCATTATGATGAAATAACCTTTAATGTGGGTGGATATTATTCACTTTATAAATGTCTGAAGGTGACTTAGTGTTGGTAACATTGAGATCAAATTTTGGTAAATTGCCATTGTACATCCACTAATTGTTTTCTGCTTGGAATGAAAGAAAACCTTACACTTAGAATTCTGGGTAATTTTCTTAAAATAGATTTTTGTGTCCTCTGCTGTCCAAAACCTGTAATATCTGCTTAATTTTGACGAGGAAAGATACTCAGAGTAGCAAACAGGTAAGATCACAGGCCAGCCACCAGTATACTTGGCGACTGGTCTGTGTACTAACCTGTTTGCATATGCATGAAGTTTGCTCACCTCATATTGCTAAACAAAAAAAGAAAATCAGCAAATTAGAAGTAAAGAAATTGAAAATGGTGTTTGTTTTAGTGATAAAGATATTGTTAATATCAAACTTTTGACAATTATTACTCCCAGAATTTAAAACCCCTGAGTTAGTCCATTTGTTTCTACCAATTCATACAAAGTTGCCATGCTTATTCTGATTGATGCAAAAAAGTAAGATAGAGAATGAACGAATGAATGGTGAATTAAAGACGCACCAACAACTGCAGTCAATTAGCCAGCAGTGTGATGATGCTGATAAACGTATATAGAATTGTTTACAGGTTTTAAAAGATTCTTTACTATTGAAATTAAAGATATCAGTTTCTCAGGAATGATAGTAAATGGCAATTCATAATGATTAAATGATAGAAAATCAATAATTTGTGATGAAATAATGATAATGATAATACATGAGTATTTCAACTGAGAAAGGAATAAAAATTTGTTGTGAATTCTTATTTCTAAGAAAGGATAATATCAATTCAATCCTGAAAGTCTCTTAAAGCTCCTGAATAGTGTCAATATTAAAATATTTCGAGCAAAATATTCTTTGAAACTCAATTAAAAATGCAATAGTAATATGTTTGTTGGAAAAGGATGTATTGCATGGAATGTGTTCAGCAGAACTTCCTTAGACAGAAATCTGTAATCATGTGTGAAAGTACAATTCAGATTTGTGCAATTGTAACTTCACTGCATACCAATCTGCAAGAAGGGTACTGTTGGAAAAGGATGTATTGCATGGAATGCATTCAGGGGATCTTCCTTAGACAGAAACCTGTCATCACATGCGAAAGAACAATTCAGATTTGTGCAATTGTAACTTCACTGCATACCAATCTGCAATGATACCATTCTCCAAACTTTAATTGAATTTAATCAATTAAAACATTCAATTTTGATTGCCAGATGGATTCAATGTATTTTAAGACGGGGGATTAAAATCAATGTATGGAACTGTATGGACTCTGATATGAGACGATTTAGTGTTGCTTTTGCGGATTTTCAATACCATTGATATCAGTATGGCTTGGTAGCCAACAGCAAACACAGAACACAAGTCTGTTTGAAGACAAATTATGGGAAATCCTTTAAACTGTCCCATATACCAATGAGTTCTCCAGTCTTTGATTTGATAAATCTTACAACATTGATAAAGAATCATGAATATAAATCTGGTGGAGTTTACAAGATCCACCAGGTTAAGAGTTAGGACTACAGCTTTAAGAAGATAGAGTACTTGTCTGTAAGGCAGCATTTCTTTACACTTTCTCCATATACAGCTGCAGCTAAAACATAATTGACGTCTTTGGATCCATCAGTGTAAAAAGGTCTATAGGAAGAAAATTTCTTTTTAATCTTAAGCTATTAAATGTGAAAAATAACTATCAGCTTTATTTTTCTCATGAGAGGTTAGCTCAATCAAAAGGTTCAATGTCCATGAAGGTATGTCAGATTTGTCGTACAGGGCGATAGATTATCTATAACTGGCTTCATGGGAATACTAAATGAATGAGGGAATACCAAATGAATGAATTGTATTATTTTGGTTTCTGTTGAAAATGTGTGTGAACTTGGGGTTAAAAACCACTCTTTGAGTAGGGTAAAAAAGATTTGATATATTTTCAAAAAGTATTGAAGAGATAATTGTCCTCATTTATAACATAGAGAAGGTTCGTTAGCTTCTGCATAGACAAGGTTTCAAGTAGAAATTCTTGCAAATTCAATTACAAATCTTGCAAATTCAATTACAAATCTACACACAATTGATGAAGGAAATGGAAGTGGGAAAGAAAGAACACACTGTATAACATGTAAGTATTTAGAATGAAATAAAGACTAATTTAATGAACACCACAATTAAGCATCAAAATAGTTCGTTTCAATTTCATCTGCTAGTTAATTATGAAAGAAATCTACACACAATTGATGGAGGAAATGGAAGTGGGAAAGAAAGAACACACTGTATAACATGTAAGTATTTAGAATGAAATAAAGACTAATTTAATGAACACCACAATTAAGCATCAAAATAGTTCGTTTCAATTTCATCTGCTAGTTCATTATGAAAGAAATGTTTCAAAACGAGGTAAAAGAGGTACATGTACTAATGTAAAGATTTTGAGATGATCCTGAATGTATAATGACAGTGAGGAAGGGCGTCTGTGTTTGTTTTAAAGGAATCAAACACCCTGTCAACAATAGTTCAGTTATATAACAAATTCCTTTAGGGCAGATATATGTGTATTGTTTTTACAAGACCCATTTGTTTATCCATCTAAAGCGAAAGCGAAATTTAGAAGGAAGGAATGGGATGTATGTGTAGTTGTATTGTAAGGATTTGGTTGTACCTTGTTAGTCAAGATGAACAACAATCAATCCATGCTTAAGAATGAAATGTGATTTGAGTGTTAAACTATTGGGTATGTGAGAGCGTGAATGTATGATGTGGATGGTCAGGCAGGTGTTTGTAAAGAATGGGTGAAACTGTAACAACTTGAGAAAGAAAGTTGAAAATTAAGGTATCATAAAATGTTTATACAAGATGAAAAGTCCATATTATTACAGCTTGCAGTGAAGACCATTTTATCAAGGATAGAATACTGATAACAATGCAATTTAACCTAATTAATAGTGCTTTTGGTTGCTAATATGGGGTTAACACTATGTCAATAGTATGTAAATTATTTTATAGCTTTCCTGTATTTCAACAGTACAGAGCAGTGTCTTGCCCAAGGACACTGTCACGAAAAATCCCTTGCGAGGCTTAAACCAATAACATCTTGTCACAATTTTATCTAAACCACTGAGCCATGCAGGACCCTAATAATGCTTTATATTGTGCTTTAAGAGTTTTTGTGGATTTTCTCCAGAAAAGTAAAAGCAACAAAGCATACATTTTTTAATGCATTAAATCTACATCTTAAGATTTTTTTCCTGATAAGTGTAATAAGTTTCAAACAGCATACATGACAATGTTTAACATGAAACTGGGTCCATTTTTTTCCTCAAGAATTGCAAAGTAAATCATTATCTGAAGCCCAAAAATAATGATTTAATGAATGAATATGGTGTTAAGGTGTAACAACAGCTATGGTCATTTGGCATACTCCAAGATACAAGGTTGTACACAAAAGAGTATACATTCAAGTTAACTTGCTTGTCACTTCAGCATCAACATTCCCAATGACCCAAAACTCCATATCAAGAGGTTTAAGGTCTGCATTGGTACTTCCATTTAAAGAAACCAATTCAAGTGGAGAACCCTGCCAATCCGTACAAGAACACAAAGCATATGAAATTTACAACAAACCACATTCTGAGGTTCTGAATATGATGCAAGCATAAATGTATACATGCATACCAATCCCAGTCCGGAAAATGACCCACTATCCACAACTATTTTTAAGTTTTCTCCATCAAAATGAAAAATGAAATAACATACTTTTTGAACAATTCAGCAAAAAGACACATATCTAACAATCCCAAACCTTCACATATTATTAAATGATCCACATTGCCACCAACATACTTTGTACATATACAACCCCAAAACAAAGAAAAAACACCTTCAAATACATGTATCTGTTTATTACCTGATGGAATGCAAGGCAGATCCTGCTCAACTGGATACAAACCCACAGTCCTCAAGTATACAAATAAATATTCTACTGATTGTTGGCACTGTGTCCTTTAAGTTCTAGGCAGATCCTGCTCAACAGGATACAAACCCACAACTTCCAAACTGATTATGTTTTTGTGCTTTTTAAGTGCTAGGCGGATCCTGCTCAACTGGATACAAACCCACAACTTCCAAACTGATTATGTTTTTGTGCTTTTTAAGTGCTAGGCAGATCCTGCTCAACAGGATACAAACCCACAACTTCCAAACTGATTATGTTTTTGTGCTTTTTAAGTGCTAGGCGGATCCTGCTCAACTGGATACAAACCCACAGTCCTCAAGTATACAGATAAATATTCTACCGATTGTTTGCACTGTGTCCTTTAAGTGCTAGGCAGATCCTGCTCAACTGGATACAAACCCACAACTTCAAAACTGATTATGTATTTGTGCTTTTTAAGTGCTAGGCAGATCCTGCTTAACTGGATACAAACCCACAACTTCAAAACTGATTATGTATGTGCTTTTTAAGTGCAAGGCAGATCCTGCTCAACTGGATACAAACCCACAACTTCAAAACATTGATAACTTTCTTACATACTTTGGGCTATGTGCTCTGAGTGCCAGGCAGATATTGCATTACCTGATACAAAGCTTTAAGAAGCATTGCTTTGGTTATAAGAGGATGTATTTATGTAGTCATTGTATTAATGTTGGAAATTTTTGAAAACCCAGATGTATTACTTTTGCATTTGAACTAAAAACATGGGTTTTTTTTATTAGCACTCCAAACTAAAATGTTTGTGGCAATATGGGTCATGAAATGCACCGAAGATAAAAAGGAGACATCAGACATTTATCTAATCAGTTGAAATGCATCAAAAATATGTGACCGTATCTAGCATTTTGACTGGATTGGAGTTTGTGCAAGCAAACGTTTTTAACTCCTACCTTTGGTCTTTATCAAACCTATAAATATGACATTTACTCACATACAATCTTAAGATGCATGTTATCATCAGACAATTACATGTACTGGTTTTTCAAGAGAAAGGTCTTGTGTGATCTTGCAAGCATTGCAAAATTCTCCAAACAATTGCACAAATAGCAAAGCTGAAATGATGAAACCATTTTGTTATCTTGAATCGACTGTAAATATTTAACTGCCAATATGAAAAGTTTGTATGCAACAGGAGAATACTGATGTATTGTGGACTTGGAAGGACATACACCCTGAATGAGTATAGATTGAACATTCATGAACATGCTGCACCAATTTTATTTAATTATCATTGGACAACAGCCACCCATAAAATATAAAATGTGAAGCTCAATCTGTAGTCACTACTATGAGTGTTCACAGGCAAGATAGAATATTGACAGGCTAGTACAGAAATATCATGTATTACTTGTGTGACTTATATTTTTATCATTACATTGGATTATATGTCTAGACTGAGAATAAGTCCGGAATGACCTTTTCTATTTTGTTTTGACTGTAATTTTGATTGTAGACTAAGCCTGTATTCTTTTCTTATCCACCATGTTAATCTTCTATGTTTGGCATACACATCACATGACAGCCCACAATGACGTAACTAATTATCATATATCAGATGCATCATCAAAGGGGATGATGCAATGGGGCTTTTCCTTCAATATCTTCTATTTCAAAGTGATTTCAGCAACTTTATTTTTATGATTATTTGTTTGAAGCCTATCTGAATACCATATGCAAATTCTATTTCTTACAAGTACATTTTTATCGTATGACGTCCGGAACCTTTAATGGTCTCTGATAATCTGATGGTTTATGGTTTATATGGTGTCACTGAAAAACCTTATCTCTAAATCTTAAGGGGTTAATAGGAACTAATGCATGGAACGGATTTAGAATCCAACCAACATCTATGGTCATTTATTGTGGGTAATGAACAAGTAGGAAGTGGATTACTTAGAGGCAAAAATGTGTTTGGTTTATAAAAATAGTGGTTTATGAAAATAGTGGTTTACAAAAGAAAGTGATCAGATTTTGTAATGAAGGAATGATAATAAAAGATACTGGCATGTATTGTTTCTGAATCAGTCTTGTAAGAAAGGTACCCCTGATGAAACGAGAGCTGTCTGTAAAACAGTATGCTCGACTATACGATAAATGCTTGACTATTCCATAAAGTCGGAGAGGGGTATAGGTCAGCAAAATATTATTTGTTTCTAAAATATGAGGGTGCACACAATGACTCCTTACAATAGTTGTTGAGAAACGAACATGCATGCAAATCTTAAACCAAAATTCTCTAAGTACAAGAGACCAAGTGGTTTGCTTGAATACAAAACAAGAGAAACATGAAACTTGGTCAGGGACCCTACATAATGACACTGAACACATGTGTGATGTATCAACACATTCTATACTGTTGCTCATCAGATACAAACTTGCAGGTAAAAACTTAACCAAGACTTTCTAAGTACAAAAGCTGCATGATTTGCTCAAATTAAATACAAGAGATTTGAAACTTGGTCAGAGGCCTTTAATTATGACCCTGATCACAAGTGTGAAGTATCAACCCATTCCATACAGTAGTTAATGAGGTACAAACTTGCATGCAAAAACTTAACCAAGTTTTTTCTACATAAAAAAGGCGCATAATTTGCTTAAATTCAATATGACAGATTAGAAACTTGGTCAGGCACCTGTCATTATTACCCTGAACACATGTGTGAAGTATCAACTCATTCAATAAAGAAGTTCATGAGATACAAACTTGCACACAAAAACTTAACCAAGAATTTTTTTTAAGTACAAAAAGCAGCATACTTTGCTTGAATTCAATTCAAGAGGTTTGAAACTTCGTCTCGGACCTTAAAATATTACCATGAACACATGTGTTAAGTATCAATCCGTACCATACTGTAGTTCATGAGATACAAACTTGCATGTAAAAACTTAACCAAGGAGTGAGGCCAATGCCCAGGTGAGAAGTGTAGCTCTCCTTATCTTTCGAATAGTCGAGCTTAAAAATGGTGTATGAATCTATAATGGATCAATGCTAAAAATTTTCATAACAATTTCTAAATGCTAAAATCTGAATAAAGTCTGTCACAAAATTCAGTACAAGTATTCAATGTCTTAGAATATATCTGAGGTACCCTTGTCGACAGAACAGTTTAACCAAATGCAAGTTATGAGAAAATAATTTTTAGCGTGCTATGGATTTAGTAAACATTAAAAAAGATCTCATATCAGTGTAAAGGACTTAAAAACTCTGATATGGGAAGGTTAAAAGCTGGTTTGGCCGACTCATCCACCAATTTATTATCCATGATACTGGTATGGCTTGGCAACCAGCAGAAAACAAGTCTGTTTGAAGACAAAATCTGAGAGATACTTTTAATTATTAGGCATACAAAAGGGTTTTCTAGCTTTTGTTTTGATTAGGCTTGTAAGCTTATCTAATCAGTGAAAATAATTAATTCTGAGTAATTGCCACGATTCTTTACATTGATAGCTAGATCAATATATAGCAAAGATAGAGGACCTATCTGATGGGCATTCCTTTCCCTTTCTCCATACACAGCTGCAAGAGAATTGCTGTCTTTGAATCAATCATTGTATAAGGTTTGTAGGAAGAATAGTTCATAAAGAATCTCACTATAGTTACTGTGAATGATAGCTCTATCAGTTTCAAATTTCATATCCAGATTAATGCAAACAAATATTTTGCTCTGTCAGATGTCCTTGGAGATACAATATATGTCTTAAAATACATTTTTGTCATAAATCAATTATTGTATTAAAAGCCTTTCTAAAACGTAGTCTTAATCAATTATATCATACAGTTGTATGTGTTTTCTAAACAACTAAACATGAATTTCCATTGAATGATTATGAAACTTGAATAAGGATGTTCAGTGCTTTGATTGAGGAACTAAGTTAATGAATAGTAATGAGTTGCTTTTAGATACACCTTGCTAGTGTTATGTGCCTAGAGTGTCAAAGGTTAAGTAAAAGGTAGGGGTTTATAGTCTCATATCTATGCTAGGCATATTCAGGCGACTCTTACAAATTACCTCCCTGATCACTGGGTGATAAACCGGCCGACTCTTACAAATACCTCCCCGATCACTGGGTGATAAACCGGCCGACTCTTACAAATACCTCCCCGATCACTGGGTGAAAAACCGGCCGACTCTTACAAATACCTCCCCGATCACTGGGTGATAAACCGGCCGTTTACATATGGCACAAATGCAGCCATGGCACATTGGTTTATTCCTTCACAGGTACCCATTTATACACCTGGGTGGAGAGGAGCAACATGGAATGCATTTTTTTCTCAGGAAAATTCCAATGATCTGGACGGGATACGAACCTGGGACCCTATGATCACGAAGCTGAAGCCAAACCACTGGACCACGGTTCCTACATATTTCATTGTGTAAGTCAAACAGACTCTAACCCATTGACATTAGCCACAGGACCAAAATAAAAGAACACTGCTTGCAAGAAAACAATGTTTAAGCAGTTTACTAAATCTGCAACATAAATATGCCATGAAAGGAGATGAAAAGCCTATAATATAATTTTCTGCAAATTAGCCCTTTCCAAAACAACAAATTTTCGACTGTCCCAAACTGAAAGAGTTTGCAGACAACATTTCAAAATGTGATGAAATTGAACAATATTCTTCAGAAAGAGCAGAAAACCTTGTGGGAAAAGGAAAAGTTGCTCGTCATGAGTAATTTCTCCTTTTCCCACAATGTTTTCTAAAGTCGTCTGCAACAATGTCGTCAAATGTCGTTATTGTTTGGGAAAGGGTTAAAAGACCTGTCACATCATTTCATTTGTATAAGATATTCTATTTTAAAAAGATTAAAATCTCAATCTGTCCTTTAAATGTTCATTTGAAGAGCTGGGTTTTTTTTTGCTAAGGCGTGCACTGCTGATTTGTTATCAATACTAAACAAAATGGACTTCAAAATGTTGCACTACACTATGCTGGCAAAATCAATTATTATTATTGCTCAGCTTGTTCAAAATCATTAAAGGGACTTACTCAGAGATTTGTGCTCTGGGAGCTTAAAAGTAACATTAAAAATCTAATCTTTCATTGTTACTACACCAAAGATTATTTTCAATTTGGATTCATGCCCAGTGATTCTACTACCAAACAAGATGTGTCATTGTATAATACTTTGTGTAAAGCTTTAGATGATGGTCTAGAATTCCGAATTATTCTTTTATATAAGCAAAGCTTTCGATAAGGTTTGGCATAAGGGATTACTATTTAAATTAAAGAAAGCGGGAATCAATGGGAAATCATTGTCATGCTTTTCTTGTTATTTTTCTAACCGCTTTCAAAGAGTAACAATAACAGGTGATGTTTCAAATCTATGTTCTGTTGAGGCCGGTGTCCATCAAGGTTCTATTCTTGGACCGCTTTTATTTCTTGTTTGTATTAATGACATAGTAAATGATATTCAGGCTAAAATAAGCCTTTTTGCAGACGATATTAGTCTATCAATGGTTATAAGTGATCGGGCTGAAACTGGCAGTATCTTAGTCTGATATTGACAAAATTACTAATTGAACCAAAAAATGGTTTGTTAAAGCCATACTTGCGCTCATTAACACTTAAATTGTGAAAGTTCTAGAATGAAAATAACTTAAAAGAAGTTTAAATTCCCTTTTACAAAGGGATTGAGACTAACATGTTCAGATGATGCTTTGAAAGAGTGAATACTATAAGGTTTGTTTACAATTAGCGATAAAATAAGGTCAACCGACAAATGTTGGGAACAAATAAATCCTAAGAAATCCTCCATTTTTGAATGTTCAAGTTGTTTTTATTGGATAACTGACAGTATTTTTATGTCTTTCACATGATTTTTCTAACCAGGAGATTGCCACTCATTAATCCTAGTGCTCCTTGCTATCTTAGATGTTACTTGAATGTTAACAATGAAGTTAAATTGGTGGGCACAAAATTGGTGAAAAACAGTACTTTGAAAAATACATAACAAATAGTGCAGGCATTATATTGTCATGATCCTGTTGTTTTTCGCTATGCTATTTTATCATAATTTGAAACTCATAATACTCAGTTTTGCAGAGTGCTAGTATGCTTTTAAATTTAATCCATCTAAATCTAAATCACTTGTCATATCTCAAAAACATTACAAGCAAAGCCTTCCCACTCTCTTCATGTCAAATGTTGAAATTCCATCTGTTGATAATCATAAACATTTTGGTATCAAAAAATCGTTGGAAAAGGTATGGGTAAGACTCAATGTCATGCGAGGTCTTAAATCTCGCCTTGACCGCATGTCACTACAAATACTTTAATTTACGTTCATAAGGGCTATTCTAGAATATGGAGATGTTATATGGGATAACCTGTTCCAAGAGATGAAATATCATCTTGATAAGGTACAAAATGAAGCCGCCCACATTGTCACTGGATGTTCGATCAAAACTTGTCTCAATAAACAATCTGTACCAGGAATGTGGCTGGAACGCTTGGTCAAAGAAGGCGGAAGCACAAACTGATTTTATTTTATAAAATGATAAATGGGCTTGCATCAGACTATCTATGTGATCTCTTGCCTTCCACTGTTGGAAACTCATCAGTTTATAATATTTGCAGACCTAATAATTTTAGAACTATTGCATGCAGGACTAGCCTATTCAAAGATTCATTCCTGCCTTCTATAATTAATGAATGGAATATGTTAGCTGAAGACATAAAAACATCGAATTCTTTGTCAACTTTTAAATACTGTTTAAATGCTGATAAGCCAATTCAAAAAAACTTTTCTTTTATGGTGACAGAAAACTAAATATAATACACACTAGATTACATAACAAATGCAGTGGTCTCAATCAGGAAAAATGTTGCACCATTACCACTCTGTGACTGCGACCGAGTTAAATCAAATGAGCACCTTTTCCTTGAATGTCCTAAATATACCAATGCAAGAAATGTTTTGTTTAATGGTTTACCTGATATAATGTTGAGCCTTAGGGTCTTATTATATGACATAACATAACATAATTTTATTATATGGCTGTGATAAATGTCAAAAATGAAACTATATTTGCCGCTGTACATTCCTACATCCTTGATAGTAAAAGATTGACTTAAATACTAACAATTCAAAATGAACTATGACTTTCTATGTCCTAAATAAGTATTTGTCATTTTGGGTGCCAAAGGCAGGTTGATTTTTCACACTTTTTAATTCATGTGTATTCTGCTTATATACTTGTTGTAGAGCTGGATTTTCAACTTGTAACATGGTTTATATCTCATAGTGCCGTGCCTTAAAGATACTCTCTGAGATGTACCAATCCTTGTCACTAAACCAAAGACCGTTTTCCATTTCTTTATAGATAGGTTGCTCAAACCCCGTGCTTTCCTTAAAGAACGTGGAGTGAGCCGTCGCGTTTGTCCGATTGTCTTTGGGAAAGCCCGCTTTGCTTCTGTTACGTGACAACTAAAAATAAATTTCATATCAATTACCTCTCTTTAATTTTAATTTTCACATTGAAATTAAAATTACGTGAATAAAGTTGGCAAAACAATTTCTTTCCAGGAAAATATGTAAAGGTTATTTTATTATAGTGTCGACCCTATTGAAAGGGCCAGCCAAATTTGGCTTATGAGACACTTTTCACTGATTATACCAAGTACCTCCCAACTTCTATCACTATGCTAGGTGCCTAGCGGATATTAGTTGGTAACCATTAAATCTAACTAGCTTGCAGCTCACGAACCAGTCATTTCGGAACAAGTCCCATGAGAAACATTCTCCAAACCAACGCCCCCGTGGGGCTCAAACCTTCAACCTCCCCGTCCTGAGGAATTTTAAAATATGAAATTGGTTGGAAATGACATTTGTTCTGCTAAGATTTTAATCTTGTTATTCTGACAATACCTTTTTTATCCTTCTGGGTAGAAATTTCTGAACATCCAATTTATAAATAATACTTATTTCTTTTCTGGTTTTATTTTGCTCAACGCATGTCAAACGCCTAGGTGGTGATCGTGAACTGACAAAATATAATTATATCTAATTTAGCAAGAATTAACTTATTGATATTTACTCCGTTTTCCTCCTCATTCAAACCATTTTCGTTTGACAGAAATGATGTATGGGTCTTTGCGCATTCGCGGAAAATAGGTTTTTCTGAAGACCCATGTGAAGATGATTTCTAAAATTACCACCTCTTACTCTAAGTTAAGACGTTTACAAAATAATCCGTTTAAATGCCCTTAGATATCTGCTATATAAATGTTCTAGATATTCTTTGTACAGCAACAATGGGTTGGGTAGCTGTCAATAATCTAGTTTTATGTTACTTCAGAAATCTTTGTTGTTCTTTTTCCTGTAGAAGACAATTTATTTCAAAAAGTTAAAATCTCCATTTCTGAGAGAGTCCCTTTTAACAGTCCACGCCAACATTCCAACATTCAAAAACAATATGTCTTCTCTTTTTTTATCTTTTTCAATCAATGTGTAACTTTTGTTTTTTTCATTATTGTTTTTTCCTTTTTCATCATAAATACATGCAAAGTCCCGTACCTGCTATGGGTACTGGAAAACCTTATTAGCTTTTGCTTTCGTTCTTATCCATTTCATCTATATTGTATAACTTGATATTTATGCATACTGTGTATATTTCTATGAACAAACTTTTTAAACTAATTTCTTACTTCTAAGTTGCTGAAATCCTGTCATTTTGTTAAATAATGTTAAGTGAGCAATCGTGCCTGTCAGCGCTTCTATGGGAAAGCCAGTTTATAAATAAACACATGAAGTCCTTCTCGCATACCTTGCTAAGGTCATGTGACATAATTGGTAAATCGAAGAACCATATGACAATGGTAACTAAAAAGGTAGCAGGTCAATTCGTACCCAAACCAATTCGTACCCACCCTTTTTTGGCTAATTCGTACCCACTTTTCGGTCATTTCGTACCCATCCTATTTTTTAACAAGTCAATTCGTAACCATCCTATACTTCAGTATTTTAATATAATTTCTTTTACGTTGTTCATGTTTTGTTTTTGTCTATTGCGCTTTAATTGTGAGGGAAGCATTGTGAGTAGGTGCATGTGTGCTTTGTTTAACGTAAAATGGTTTTCAATATTAAATCAAAGGCCAGAATGGCCTGAACTGCGTCGCAGTATGGTCTGAGAGGTTTGTGCGTACGAATGGATTTGAAAGAAATCTAAGGGATTTTTGAAGACAAACCAACACATTTTTGTTGAATAGCAGAAATCAAAATAGAAGTCAAAAAAGACATGTCCCAGTACTCCAGTGGTACTCAAACCCAATGCTCTAATCATAGATATTGTAGACGAAAACAAGCATTTTTAGTTAAGATACCAATCTACAAGGGGCCACAGTCACAAGTTATTTAAGAAACACTTCAGCACAAATACAGCTTCAGTCAGAGATCATTGAAAAGTTTTAAAAGTGCATTAAATATATATTGGGTTAAATGCCATATCAAAGGCATGCCCGAGTGTTACGAACAGGAACCGGAACACAAGAAAAGAGTAGATCAAAAGGATCGGAGAGATGTAAGTCTAAAAAATGATCTCAACAACAAAGTAAACAATCATACATTCTAATCTGGGTGATTTTTTTATCTACTCAACAATACCTACATTTAGTGTTTCTTCCAGGATTTGAAACAATAGAGGTATTTCCCCAATACATTGGGCAAAAGGTGATAATAGATCTTCTTTTTCATTTTGCCATTGTAAAATGCACACGCTCACTTCATGGTCAGTAATGGTAACGAAAAACACGGTGTATTTCCCGGCTATACATCAGGCAATATTTCTTTTTCTTTCTTATAATGAAAAAATGAAAGATTTTTTGTTTAGTATGAACCGTCCTGTTCAATTACAAAATCAGCTTTCAAATAAAAGTAACGGCTTAAATGTGTTAATCAATGTCGTTTTTTATTTCACAACAATATTACTGCAAAGAATCGGGAGCCGTATTTTCACTTCACTAAGCGAACTGGTTCCCAACCCTCTGGTAACCAAACAAACGAATCGGAAACCTATTACTGAAATTGGGTCATGCGTTTATGAAACAAAATAAAATCGCTGATAACTGTCAGTTTCTCTTCATGAATGTTTCTAAGCCGTTTCTGGCACAAGGCCTGTCGTTAAAAGAAGTTTGCAAATCATAAAAGATAGGGACTTTGTTCTGCACTGAGTAAAAAAAAACTGGGGATTCCTTTACAGATGGGGGAAATCCCACGGCCTAGATACGGGTACTCAATCTCTACCAGAGTAAATTGGTTCCCGCTACGCTCCCACATTTATCTCTGTGACGGGCTCAGAAAATAGTCCCACTTTTCAGGCATGGTCACGTGACCGAAACTGACGTGTAGTAGAATACTGCATCTAGCGGCTTGCAAAAAGCGAGCTCCAGACTAACGCTCAGATCAATTAAGAAGTCTCTTAAGTCGTATTACAATATAAAGATAGATAAGATAGGACAGTTAAAATAGAATAAAGACATTTATTTACACACAAAGCAGTTTACATTTGAAGCGTTTTGAGCAACAGCTTATTGAGTAGAATTGAGGCGACGCTCCATGAGACTCGAAACCCGCCCCCCTCGATCAAAATAAAGTGAATTACAGCTAGAAAACACATTCTCCAAGACAAATCAAACCTCCACGTAGTTTAACAAATGAGTCGTCAGTCGGAATGAAACGTTCTCAAGAAAATTCAATGAATCGAGAATATTGGTGACCTCAACAACAAATATATAGCACCATTCCTCTTCATTTCGAGTTTAAGTCTTCCTTCAGTCAGTTCTTGATTTAGTGGACATTGTTAGGCCTCAATAGACTTATTTGAAAGGACTATCTCACATGTTGTGATTTTAACAATTTAAAATAAGAAGTTTTCTTTCAATAAAATGAAAATACAAATTTCTAAAGTAACAGAAGACTAGATAATTGACAGCTTTCCAATACCATTCTTAACTGTTTAGAAAAGTTTATAAAGAACATTTACAGTGTATATTGTTGATACTGCAAACCGTTTAACCCTTTCCCAAACATCAAATATTTGCCTGTTTCAAATTGAAAGAGTTTGCAGACGACATTTCAAAATGTAATGAAATTGAAAAAATATTCTTCAGAAAGAGCAGAAAACCTTGTGGGAAAAGGAAAAATTGCTTGTTATGAGCAATTTCTCCTTTTCCCACAATGTTTTCTAAAGTCGTCTGCAACAAAGTGGTCAAATGTCATTATTGTTTGGGAAAGGATTAACCCTTTACCAAACGCTAAATTTTCGACTGTCCCAAATTGAAAGAGTTTGCAGGTGACATTTCAAAATGGGATGATATTGAAAATAATCTTCTGATAAGGCAGAAAACATTGCTTGAAAAGTGGAAATTGCTCGATAAGAACAATTTCCACTTTTCCCACAATGCTTCCAGAGTAGTCTGCAACAAAATGGTTAAATGTCTTTTAAGTTTAGATTGTTGTTTAGAGAAACACCAGTTTAAATGGTTTGTAATATCTGCAAAATTAATGATTTTTTGATTTTTATCTTTTCTAGATAATTATGATTGGGTTAGAAAGCTGTCAATAATCTAGTCTTATATTACTTTAGAAAATATGTTGTCATTTCAATTGTAAAAGACAATTTTTTCTTAAAAGTTAAAAGATCCCAATCTGTGAGATTGTCCTTTTCATATCAAATTATTAATGTTTATTTCACACAATACACAACTCTCTGAGTTAGTTGCTTTAAAACCATTTTCTAACATCTGCTTTTGCTTTCAAATTAATCAAGTCACAAATTTTACATGGAGGAATGGGTGAAGCAGATGTCCAGATAAAAGGCATATTCAGCAATTATTGATTCTTTAAATCCTATGTTGTGGGTACTTATTTGAGACATTAGAACGAACAAATGAATCATTAACCAGATCTTACTCATCAAACAGATCCAAGCATTATTTTATTCAGATCAATCTCAGCTTTTCATTACCTAGTCCGAATGATCCAGACGTAGATATTTCAAGTTTCAGCTTGGATCATCCGAGTTATTCATTACCTAGTTTTACTGATAAGAAACTTCCTATCTTATCTCTTCACCTACACCATATTCTTCAATCATGCTTTGATAATGCACATAGTGGACACTGTTTCTGTTTATTTGGTGATCCTCAGGTAAAACTGTATTTGGTTGAGTAATTTTGCTTTAGTTACTTTTCCATTTTATACAGCAAATAATATTTATGGTTGAAAGGCTTTCAACTTTTATGAACACTGTTCTGACATCATCTTTCTTGAAATATAATGAATGAAAACCATTATGTATCAACTAGACAATGTTTTAACAAACAACAGTTCAGCTTATTTGTTAATTCAATATTTCATCATCACATCATTAAACAGTAATAGTCACATGATGAGAACTTGTCTTTTAAAGACTCTGATTGTTGTATGCTGTAATGATAATAATACATGTATATTTTTGTCTTAAAAGATTATTCATAGAGAACATTTGAATTATAAAAGAAACTCTTACAATCTGTCATTTAAGTTCCTATTAACAAGCAACTGTTTGAATACTAAGTAGCAATTATAACCATATCTGGGGATGCTCCCTGCATTCATCATTTAGTCACTTATTGTGAATTTGTTATAAGTATTTATGAAAGAAACTTAAGAAATAAACTGTTGTCATAATTGTTTTGGCATTGCTTAGCAGTTATAAAAACCATGATGAATTTTGATGCAAAGCATGAGTATTGTTCATTCAACTATAGCTGATATATGTATGTAAAATTCAAAACATGTGAAGAAGTAAAGTGAAAATCTGAAATGAAAACTTAATTGTTAATTGTTAATTGTTAATTGTTAATTGTTTTCTTCATTTAACAAATATCTACAGAATATGTACCTTAGACCATCCTATACACTAAAAGAATTATATTACTGGCCACCTTTAACCCTATCAATTATCAATTCTTTCTATCATTCTTTTTTCATTAGAGAGGTTAATAATAACTAATTAAACTTGCTCATTATACAGTTCATCCAAATATTCTGAAATTACATATAATTCATGATTTATTAAGTTATATAACAATGCTTCAAAAATGTGACCCATTTTCATGCTTGTGAAAGCATTTCGATAAATGAAAAATCTGGTTATCATTAACAACTTACTCTTTCGTCCAAAAGATTTATGCAAAAGGCCCACTTTCTAATTGAGTCCCTCTTCTTATTACAAGTTTATATCATGGTAATCAATGAAATTCTTTTTCTGCATTGAATGAATCAAATATGGAATGTTTTATTAGTCTCTTGTCCCTAATTTAAGATTGTTGACATGGTAAAGTATGTGCATTCATTGGTTCAGAGAAAGGATTGTGAGAAAATATAAGGACATCTGAATTGATAGACTAAATGCTACGTTATGTTCAAATTACAGTTAACAGAAGCATCAACCAATTCTCTCAGATATGAATAGTGAAAATTATCCAAATAGTAAGCAACTAAAGATTACATTCGTAACGTTGAAAAGTGTAGAAATCGGTTTGATAAAGGGATTTGATATAATATGACAATCTGTCAGTCATTTTTTAGTTTAATTCCAATGCTTTTCTCACTATTGTTGGAGATTTTACCAAAATGCCCCAAAGTGCACTAAATCAAGCATAAATTTGCCTTGATCCATCGACCTGTTTTAAGATAACCGCATCCTTACTCCCCCTCATCCTCGCAACCCCCAGCCCTACCCCCCACAAAGATTAACAGCTGTGGCAGTTTTATAGAGGGGAGAACCAAGGGTGTACAGCTTTCTTATTTCTTCAGAATCATTAATGGTTTGAAAAGTATGAGCATACATGTATACATCATAAAGTTACAGGTAAACCATGTATTATATACAATAAAACACAAGCATAGTTAGAAAAAGGTACTTGCAGTTAATTCAACATAGGTCTTTCCTCTCATCTGTGTCTCTATGCCCATGCTTTTCCTGTGGCCCCACAAACCATGAACACATCATCCAAATATCCATTTTGTTTCAAACACTGGCAGCCTATAACTTGTATTTTCTCTGCAACTCTTTTTTTTATCTCATTCAGCTCTCATTTCATAGCATGTGAAGCTTATTTGTGGGTTATTTGGATGTACTTTTTTAAAACCACCATATCATCGATATCTTACATTCGTGGAAGTTTTCAGAACATCGATTTGGAGAGATCTGCGCCCATTCAGATGATTATAATGTGCCATTTAAGAAGCTTTTGCCTTATTCTAAAGACAATCCTATCACGTATTTTGATGTTAATCTTTGTAAGTGGCAAACTCTTTAAAAACACAGTTGTAAAGTGAAGACATCGTTCCCAAATCCTACATCTTTTTTGTTTATATCACTGGTATCCAAACTGTGCGATAACCAAGATTTATTTTACATCGAGCGGGAGACCAAAGATGTAAACATTCCGCGGATTGATTTTTAATAGCGTAAAAAGGCTTTAAAATAGTTCTAGCAAAAATCAGTAAAATACATATTCAATTTCTACTGTATGGATAAAGTAAAGGTAATTTTGACTTATTTATATAGTGTTTTACTTAGTTGTATGCATATAACAGTTTGAATCGCAATATTACAGAGTTTGCCACGATTCGTGGCAAAGATGGCGTGAGCCCGTTGCAGAGGTAGTATCCGGGGGACGATAACTCTGCATGGGAGATTGACGGGTACTGTGGGAACGTGTCAAGACGGCCCCATGTCAAAACGTCCCGGAGATCGATGAGAACGGCCATGGAATGGTTAAAACGGCCCAATTGTTGATTTTTCAATCAGTCAAAACGGCCCAAATAAAGGTTTACACTGTTTTAACACTTTAAACCGAAAATTTTGCCGTTTTGACTTATTTCGGGCCGTTTTGAACGTAGGACATTTTGACATCGGGCCGTTTCGACTGTAATCCGGTGACGCTAGATACCTTCTTCTAGAAGTTCTAGGATGTTTGGAAATTAACGCGGATAGTTTGCATTACCTTTTATCACCATCCTGCACATCACAGACGCATCCAAAACAAACCAAGGAAGAAAGAGTTATTCAACAAAATGACGATTTAATTTGATAAGAATTCACGCAGTTATAGACAGATTACAATCAGCATAGAAGTTGGAACTACTTTCTTACTCTCGGCGGTGATTAAGCCCCTATAGGTAAAGAAGGATTCCGTACGATCACTATATACGCCTTCGCGCATGCGCGCGACGCGTATAATAAAATGATATAGCGTTTCCCTTTAAGTTATATATGTTTTCTTCATTTGATGTCCAGATTTGTTTTCTTGCTTTTCACACTTACCTCATTTTAACTAACTGACATGGATTCTTTTCATCACATGCAAACCGAAGAATGGTCGCAGGGGATGCAGCGTCAATTGGCATTAATTGTTCTATCAATTGGTGTCCTTAATTACTAGGCTAATCATAAGCCAGTTACAACAAAAGGGGCGTTACAAAATTATAGCAAATTAAAACAAATTGTTATGGATTAATTTATGATAAGTTACTTTCAAATCAAATTGAGACCAACATGTTGTTAATGGCTAATCATAAGTGTATAGATAATATCAAAAACACGTGCACTCGTACCTTATAAAAATAAACTTAATGTTTGTGGTATATTTTCATTTATAAATGATATCTTTCTATTTGTGACTGCTTACACAAAAGTTAATTTGCCGGCACGCGTCTTCATTAATGGTTTATCATAAGTTTATAGATAATCTATATGTATATGTTCTTTTTATATGTTGTTTTGTTAATTCTTTGATAAAAAGTTTTTTTCGGAAATTCTTTATGGCCGCCTATTTACGAAAATTGCCTATTGATAGCTAACTTACATGCCTCAAAGCTCAAAGTTTAAAAAATATATTTCATTTATTATGTACTATAATTCGTTTCAAAATATGTAAGAATTTTCATTTAATATGTACTATAATTCGTATTAAATTATAGACTGGTTACGAATTGACTTCTTAAAAATAAGGATGGGTACGAATTGACCGAAATGTGGGTACGAATTGGCCAAAAAAGGGTGGTTACGAATTGGTTTGGGTACGAATTGACCGGGAAGCACTAAAAATAGCTACTTTTACTCTAAGTTTATCTTGTTGTCTACGAAAAAACGTTTTAACAGTTTGCAATATCTGCAATACAAACTTAATGATCCATTTCTTTTCAATATGATTGTAAAAGGGTTTGGAAAGCTGTCAATAATCTAGTTTTATGTTACGTAAGAAATCTATTTTGACATTTTATCAGAAGAAAAGGGTTTATTTTAAATAGCCCATATCCCAATCCGTGCGATAGTCATTTTAACTAAAAGGTTAATTTTGGTGAAGATCTTTGAGCAACTATACTGGATTTTAAACATAAGGGTATATCATTGTTACAAACATTCGCATAAAGTTTGGGGAAGATTTAATGTAATCTTTGATAAGGATAACTGATACATGTACCTAGACTCACAGTAATTATTTAGGGGTATTATACACACATCTCTGAGAGAGTGAGTATCTTTAATTACCATTAACTTTCAAAACATTAACAAACGTTTCCAAGTGAATTCATTTGGGACACTTTGTTACCATTTTCAAAGTCTACAAATACTTAATGTTGGGTCCCCATCATTCATCTTAATACATTGATCCTGCTTGTATGACTTGTTGGCATCCGTTACTTTTCATCAATTTCTTGAGTTCATGATTTTCTCCATCTTGGGTAGAATACCTTAACACTGAAACTGTGAAAATTCTAGAATAATTGAAAATTAACTTAAAAGTACTTTAATTCCCTTTTGCAGAGGAATTGGGTCTGTTACACGTTTACATGATACTTTTAAAAGAGTGAATACTATAAGGTTTGTTTACATAAGCGATAAATTAAGGTCAGCCGAGAAACGCTGAGAACCAATGAAACCCAAGAAATTCTCCATTTTGAATGTTCACGTTGTAAATATTAGATAAATGAAAGTATTTTTATGTGTTCCCTTGATATTTCTAACCAGGTGATCGCCACTCATTAATATGAGCTATTTAAATGTTACTCAAATGTAAACAATGAAGTTAAATTGGTGGGCACCAAATTTGTAAAAATAGCATTTTGAAAAATAGATAACAAACATTGCAGGCATTATATTGTCATGATCCTGTGGTTTTTTGCTATGTTTCATCATATTCTATCATAATTTATAACCCATACTACCCAGCGGCCTGTTTCATTAACGATCATAAGTGCACATTCACTCTTAAGTTAGATTTTTTCTCTCAGGCTCATTTCGTCATTTTTTGCTCTTAACTCTAAGAGAGGTCTGGGGCTCTTTTTAAGTGCGATGATGTCATGGAATGGAGGCCATTTTTCCTAGATTTTGAAAGATTTTATTTCATTCAGAACAAGATATATTTACTGTTTACAAATGATCTAGAATTACACAACATAAATTATTCCATTCGCACATGTACATTATCAATTTTAAACAGTGAGACGCTCGACAATCTGTTCTCGTTCACCTCTAAACAAGTTACAAATGTGCGAAGCGAGAGCCCGAAGAAGCGTCAAGTCACGGTATACCAGTATCACACATTGTATGTTCGGCCATGTTAGTGATGGAAAATCATCATGCTACCAAACTTTTTTTTTTATGTATTTTTGTTCCTTTTTTTGGCCTTATTTTTATGATAACCCATAAATCTAATGTATTAGATGACAAATATTTTTGAATCAAGGTTTAAACTATTTCAATGGACGGTAAGGATTATGATATAATTCTGGTACAATGCGGTAATATTTACGCTATGCCGGCCAATTTGGTAAATATGAGATAGTTGCGAACGTTTTGTTTTCGCTCCTAACTCATCATCGTCATAAGCAGTTGCAATAGTTTGATGAAACGCACATAAGAACCTTTGTAAGTGGGATTTTAATCACTCTTAGCAAAGTGCACTTAAGACAGCGCTAGTATAGTTTTAAACTTGAAAGGAAAATTTGTGTGAGAAAACCACCCCACCTACACCTCTGTCTCATAAAGACATAGAGACAGGCTAAAATTGTGTATATCTCTATAAAATATCAATCTGAAAAATCAAGCACAGACCATTTAAACTCTTATCTGGACTGCCTCCAAGGCAAAATCTACTTCAATCAGGACCACCCACTACTGCTCCCCCTGAATGTTTTAGTATCGACTTATGAGCGCCATATTACGGATTGCCTCTGCTCATCCACTGTCAGCTCCTGCTGACTAGTGATGGCTGACTGAGACGCATCTTTTGTTCGGATGGTTGATATGTTCTCATATTGCGACTTACTGGATCATATAGGAAGCAAAAAACAATGTTTCAATGCAAAACTTAAGTTTGTCCTTTGCTTTGGCAAAGAACCAACTACAAGCATTGCACTGAAACCTTGAAAAACAGAACAATAAAACAAAACTAAAAATAGGCAATTTCAAAATGAAAATTATTAAACACTTTATGAACTGCAAACAACCTTCTTTACTAAAAGCAGATGACATTTTGAAAAATGGAAACAGTTCTGTAGAAGAAAATCTATAACATTTAAAATCTACTATAAATAGCAAAGATTCAATGCAAGACTAGTAAGACATTACCGCTGACTGTACAGTCTTGCATTGAGCCTCCAACATAGGGAGTAAATTTAGTGAAGCTTTTCAAAAGTTGTATAATCTGTTACCTTTGTCACAATATTTTCAAAAAAGGTATGTGCCTGAATGATTTATCCAAATGGTTGTCTACAGTTCATAAAGATTTAACTCTCTACCAAACAAACATTTTGATCATCCAGAATTGAAAGGGTTTGCAGAAGACTAAACATAGCAATATCATAAATCAAGGGTTCAACGCAATACTATAGTAAGTGCTTCATGTTTGTGAAACACTTACAATAGTATTGCGTTGAACCCTCTAAATATATTTGTGGTGGGACATAAATAATCATGACAAGGAAAAATTGCTTTATTCTTCACACAGTAATTTCAAAAGATGTCAACAGCATGATCATAAAATCTCATGAATATTTGGCAGAGAGTTAAACAGTACTGAAACTTAGAAAAGCATCATATCAGTCATCTGTTGTGAGGCTGAGTTAAAGATTCATTTAATGATTTATTGTTTTGATATAAATTTTGCATTTTAATTTGGAATCTATGACTGCTCCAAATTGATTGCAATCTTACATCTAGTAAACTAGATTGCAAGCTAAAATCATATAGAAAGCAGTGTTGTTAAAAGGATGAAATTCAAAAAGTAAAATTCAATGAGAGTCCCTTAAAGCTGCTTTTCAGAGTTTCAGTATAATTCAAATTGAAAAGTCACAGTTCCCTTCGACTTACAAAACCTGTGTTGGACCTCTTGTGCCTTCATGATGGCCATCATCAACCTGGGATATGGTTGGTGGTATGGGGAGTTGAAATTCCTCCTGATGGTGATATGGAAAATACTTCTCTTCACATCATGGCTCCAAGTCTTTCAATTTAGTGAACCGTCCATTATGAAAGTATATGCAGACGAAATAGAAAATGACAAAAGAAAAGTGAATTATTGTGCTATCGTGTATAAACCATTGAGGCAAAAGGATAAAACTCAGTTGGGGCAATTTATCATTTTAGAAGATTGGTTTCTTAATTCTTCTACAGCAGATTTTGTATATATAGAAATTAATGCTGTATCAACAATATTTTGGTTAAATTACAGCTCTCTTTAATTAACCAGTACTATGCTATGCCTGTACACAGGATGCTGAAGTAAGTTTACTCATTCCCTCATATAGTATTACTTAACAGATTACCAGAAAGGAAAATTGTATATCTTATACATCCAATTTCTTTGGGAATGTACAATTTAATGACATTTAAAAGCTATATCTAAAGATATTTTGGATGTGGAAGGAAATTAAAATCAACCATGAATTCTCAGTTCAAAAAAGAGGCTAAAACTCTGTTTTAAAGTAAATCAGAGCAATGCAAATTGACTTAATTCAATTTTGATAACTTGGATGTGATCAATCCCATTAAAAATGTTTACAAGTAATAATAATTTTTAAATAAAATCTAGACACTACATATAGTTTATGATAAAAAAAACAATAAAATTCAACATTTTCAAAATTTTAAGTTATAATGGACTAAAAGTATGTTTAAATGCACTCCATATTTATGTAACTTAGCCTACATAACCTTTTTGTGAAACAAGGCAAGAGTATGAAGTTTAAAAGCAATGGCCTTGATAATTATAGTGAAAAGGAACTTCACATTTTACCAAATGGTTGATGTTTAAAAGGGCCATAACTCTTTCTGAATGCATAAACTGTGTAGTTATTTGATATACACTGTATCCTTATAATGTCTTATAAGTCAAAAGTTAAATGAAATAGCTCTGGTCCTAGAATACGATGACCCAAAACACAATAATTTCAATGTTATATGTTATAAAGGGGCCAACACTACTGTGTAAATACAATACAAAGTTATGTAACATGGTCAACAATTAGCATGTATGGCAGTTATAAAGATCGTGGAGTTTGAAAGCAATAGCTCTTATACTTTGGGAGAAAGGTGAATCTAAACTCAAAACCTTTCAATGGTACAAGGTAAAATGTCCAAATTTTGTCTAAATACAATAGATGGTTAAGGTTACATTGTCGACAGAAATGACAGAATAATCTGGTGACAGTTAAGAACTCTATGTAGATCTTTATGGAGTTAAATGTCTATAAGGTAAATCCAGACACAAAATTTATTTCGGCGCTGACGGCGCTCTAGATAGCAAACAAATCGTTGAAAAAATAGGTCTGCACACTGGAAACTGTTCAAAGGACATTAAACCTAATTGAAATCAGTTACTCACCTACTTATATGCTTGTCCATTGCCCTACGGTTGAATCGAGTCATCTTTTAAGAATAACTTCAATGCTGGAACAGCCGCCATTAACCAAAACAAAATTCAATCGCATCTCAATTCGAGATAAAACTCACATTTTCTCATTAATGGACGGGTAATCTCTGTTTAAATCGTATGTCAATGATTTCTTACAATTTAACGAACAAGAATCAAACTGAACCAATGCTTTTGGGCGCCCATAGTTAGATATTTACGCGAAAATTAGCTTACCGACAAAACCATGTGGTTCAACGGACCATGTGCAGGAGGGAAAGAAAGACTTTACCGGAAGCACGCGGTGCAAGCACGAAATAAACATGAAAAGCGAGCCGAATACTGTTATGGCACTGTCAAACGTAAGACAGCTGTAACTAATTTATTTCAATGAACGAGATACAGCTTTTTAGCTCTGTAGAAACGACACTTAAATATATTGGAGAACCAAATGGGGAATTGGACAGTGACACACGACAAAACGGTTATATAATTTGCCTGCAATTATCGAAATTAAAGTTCTAAAAGTAAATTTGCTCTTAACGAGTACTTTTAGAAAGAAAAAGCACCCTAGAACTCAAGTTTGATGGTTTACTTTGTACGTTCGATTTTACCATTTTATTTTGCGATCCTTAAAATTTACGCACTTGGTTTAAGCTGGTTCTTTAACCCTTTCCCAAACAATAACGACATTTGACCAATTTGTTGCAGACGACTTTAAAAAACATTGTGGGAAAAGGACAAATTGCTCGTATAGAGCAATGTTTCCTTTTCCCACTATGTTTTCTACCCTATCAGAAGATTATTGCCCAATTTCATCACATTTTGAAATGTCGTCTGCAAACTCTTTCAATTTGGGACAGTTAAAAATTTGGTGTTTTGGAAAGAGTTAAATGTGAATTTTATGCCGTTTTTAACGGTATTTCAGTCATATTACGACGATGAGTGCACTTATTCAAGGGTTTGTATATTTAATCACCGTAATGAGTCCCATCTATCAAAATATTGGCAAAAAAATACCCTTACACAGCAGGTCTATTATTACCACATATAAGGGGGCTTATTAGGTTCTTTTAACAACAGTTTTTCAAAAATAGATATACCAATCCTACTTTGTTGGTACTCTTTAGAATCGTCTTACCAAGACAATACTAATAATTAATTCTACATGGTTTAGAGAAGCATAAAACAAGTTAGCTTGGGGAATACACTTCGTATCTAGACCCATGGTTGTTCTACGCCGCCTATACAGCTATTCATGTTTTCTGTGAAGTCGACCTGTACTTTGCTGGGGAAAAGCCCTTGTCCAACGACTCGACTCGGCGAAATGAATCGATCCCGCGAAGACGTATTTACATTAATTCATCTTTTCCCATAAATAATCAGTTTAATTACAGTCACATAGGCGTAGGAGCAGGGGGGCCAGGGGGGGCCCGGCCCCCCCAATAACCAGACTGGGGGGGCCAGAGTATACTTTGGCCCCCCCAATATTCACAGTGGCAAATGAAGATATTTGTATAGAAAAATGAAAGAAACGAAATTTAACAGCAGAATAAAAATAAATGTGTATTTTTGTGCTCTATGTAATACCAATTCGCATTTTGTTACGAACAATAACCAAAATCTTTTTGACGTCATCATCGCAAATGGCAATCTGAACACATCGGGTGTATCCAATGAAAACTCAGCTCACTAAAATACCCGGGAAGTCTTGATCGACGAAAACAGTGGTGTAAAACATGTTCTTTAAAAGGTGTCAGACTCTATATTGTCTTCAATTGTTAGCTAAAGCTTAAAGAATAAAATAATTGTTTGACGATTCTGAATTGTTGGGTCCGTGGCTGTGACAGTCTGGTCGCTGCCACTTTTTATTTAGTTCAATACAATTGATTTCCGCGTGAGATCGAGACCTGGCATATCCTTTTTTCTTTTTTTTTCTTTTTTTTATTAAAGATACATGTTTTCATACGCTTTCTTTTAATTCTTATAATGTTATTGAATTTGTACATGCATGAATAGTCATGAAAAAGTTTATTCTTAGACCGGTCCTCATCTGAAGTTGGCCCCAATGTTGAAAACGCTCCTACGCCTATGAGTCAGCGGGAGCTAACTCGTATAAATAGACGTAGAACGTCATCCTTTGTTATCGTCGATACTTTATGAATGTTGCATAAATAAGCT
>OX401422.1:21553748-21606790 GCA_947846245.1 Cerastoderma edule | reverse complement strand
TATAGGACACACTTTTTTTCAAAACAATAGATTTTTTCTGTTTTAGATGATTTAAAATGGTTGTTTTGTCTTCTTCACGTTATAAATGGTATTGTCATTCATATTCAGTTGTTGTGAAATGTTAATGTATGTAAAAATTGGTGTTATTTTGAGAAATACAGTTCAGAACAAAAAAGTGATATCGGACGATCACAAGTGATATCGGACGATCACACAAATTGAATGATGTCGGGCACACTCGATTTATTGTGTTGTGAATTCATTTATCACCAATAAGTATATCTTTTTTTTAAAAGAATAATCAAATATTCTTCAAACACAATATAGCAGAAATTGTTTTGAACAAATAAAATAAATAGATAAATATAGAAAATATTTACATTGTATATTTCAACTGCATGCATACTCTTTCAATTTAGGATGATCCAAAACGTATTGTTTGGTTAAGCGTTCAACATTTTTCGTTTTGCTTCGATTTCAGAATAAAATGTCTCGTAAGAAATCAATGCTTAACCTCTGTAGGCCAAGAAGACGGGAGTCACAACTTAGAAGAAAGAATACAAAACTAAAGCATAGCGTCAGAAAGGAGTCTGGCTGTCAATTCCGTAATATTAAGAAACTACGATTACCATTCAAAGAACCGAGAACCGTGATACCTATTAGAACGGCACAAAACCATTATAAAAGAAATACTCCATTGCCTTTATCCAAAGGCAGTCATAAATTTATGACACCTGTAACAATTCCTAAACGTAGATTACCTTACATATATACATGTAAGCATTCACCACTTCGTTCTCCATTCCGTAAAAGGTTAAGATTTACATCACCGTCACCTAAAAAACATATACACCACGAAGCAACAAGAAATAATACCAAAGTGTCGAAGAGTCTGTTTCAAACCAAACAATTTACAACTGAAAATAGTGATTTAGAATCATTGAAACCTTTGCCTACTCTTGATGAAGAAACTATAGACCTGAAAACCGACAAAGAAGTGTCAAAGATGCCGTTTCAGTTTCAAGCTTACTGTCAATCTCTCGACGATAATGATTTTGTCTCAACCCAGTCTTTAAGCAAAGACGACAAGTATGCTAACTGTGTCAAAGATATTGGTGCAATGCTACCTGAAGTGCTCGATGAGTTTTCGAACTCAGGAATAGAACCAGAAATACTAAAACATTTCTGCCAGGAAGTTGTTCAAAAAAGATTTCCAATGCAAAACATTGCATTCCTTCTTTGGATTGAAGTTGTCAAATGGTATCATCAAGAGACAACGTCAAGAATGCGTTACATGGACGAAACAAAGAAGTTTTGGAAACTCGGTTGGCGTCACTTCGGAGGGAGATTTATACGATTTATGAGTGGCTTTAAAAACACAACACAGGTTGTGTCTGGCGAAAATGATAAAGGGTTTTGCAGACCAGAAACTTCTGATGTCAATTTTGTTGTTCCATCGCTTGATGTATTGAGAGCCTACCAGCCATACCAAAACGATGGAAAGGGACGAAATCCTGGCACATTCCACGACGTAATTAATGACGTGGCTAGTGCATTACATGACACATCAGCGTGCTTGTCGTTCGATGGAAAGAAATTGAAACAAGGTCTAACTGATCGAAATGGGGATGTCGATCTTCTTGGATTCGAGGCAAAACAGACGTTAAAAGACCGTCAGAATAGATATGAATGCAACATGAATCTCGTCAAAGAGATCATCAAATACCTTGAAAAACAACCACATAATACAAATATGAAAGACTTAAATGTGAATCTAAAGAAGTGCTTTAGGGATGCACTATTGTACCTTATCAATGAATTATCAATCGATGCCCAAAGTATTAGACTGAAAAAGAGTAAAAAGGAATATGCAAAAGACAAATTTATTGAAAGAGGGGGCAATGAATGGCGACAAGGTCATTTCGCGTTTGTTATAAGTGCAATAAAAGCATTTCTATATGATATAGACTGTTACCTCAAGTGTTATAAAGATACTCTAGAAAGAATTTGCTCTCATCTTGCCTTCATAAACAATGCTGAGACAATCTTTGTTCAAGGTGGAAATGTTAATCTAGATCAACAAACCAATTACATAGAGTTGGTAGAAGAAGTAGACAATGTAGACATTTCAAACCAAAAGGACACCAGGAGGGTGAAACAGAGATCCGATGAATGGTTTAAGTTACGGAAAGCCGCAGTTGTTACAGGCAGTACTCTCTTTCAAGCATTGGGGCTTGACAGCTTAAAACAACAACGTGAGTACTTTGATGTAACCATTTGTGGAAAAGAAAAGGCAAAAGTGACAGAGGATGTACAAGGATATATGGATTACGGAACCAAAAACGAGATTAACGCAATAGCAACGCTTGTTGGAAAGGTACTTCCTGTACTGTCTCCAGAACTTGTCTATCGAGAGGAGGGATGTATTCGCACAAACCTGACAGATAAAGGTCATCATTTAATTGTGTCACCTGATGGAAGTTTGTCAAAAGGGGATGAGACATGGTCAGCCATAGAATTTAAGTGTCCAGTAAAACATTTACATACCGATTTACCGTTCAGATACTTTCTTCAATGCCAGGCAACAATGGATGCCCTCAACGTTGAGGAAATGTATTATCTGTGTTGGCGTCCAGAAGTGTCAAGTGTCTTTTTAGTTGAAAAGGACAGCGAAACCTACAGCGAAGCCCTTAACATGATTAAAGAAGTGTATACAAAAGAGCATCCAAAACGACCGACAAAGCTGAGTAGTGAAGTATGCACCTTGAAGGAAAAGATAAAGTTAAAGTCAAATTTAGCCCAGTTTCTTGGTGAATTTCCATCTGCTTTTGCATCATCAGATGTCACAAGTGTGTGTCAGCTGCTACTTAGAGTATCGGATGCAGTTGATTTGTTTAGAACGCTTTCTTATCTCCTGAAAGAGGGGTACCAAATCAATCGGGAAAAAGCAACAGAAGCCGTTGTTTTTCTTGCATGTGATCTTGACAGAATATGGTCCAAGAATCCTTTTAGATGGGCGCCAATCAATTGGTTCCCGAAAGGATATAGTCTCAATGTCAATACTATGAGACGAATTATGACCCATGTGCAAAACGAGTGCTATCAAAGAGGTGTTCATGTGCCAGCCATTTGCTTTGATGGACAGTGGCATAATATTGCCGTGCGCTCAGACGAAAACAAACCATTAACTTTGCTTCAGTTGCAAAAGGATGTATGGAAAGAAGCTATGGACATGCAGAAGTCTGGCATAGTAAAACTTTTTGCAGGATTAAATAAAACATACTTCTGTTTAAATCATGAAAGCAGAAAGATATGCACGAATGGGAACAAAAGACTACCGACAACGCCAGCAGAGGGATGGCAACGCAAGCAAGAAACGAAAGGGAAAAATAAAGATGAAGATAAAAAAAATGAAACAGAACTTGAAGACATTCCTCTTCTAGAAGTAATACCAGAAGCCGTTGCAGAAGCAAGTTTAGATGAAAACAATGAAAACATTGAGTACGCAAACCTTCTTACTCATTTAAGTGTAGACAACGAAATGGCAAGAGAACTTTCTGATGTACATGTAAGTACAGAGAGCTTGGAAGATATATTAACAGAAGAGGTTATGCCTGCATCGGTCGTTGACGAAGTGATAGAAATCGGAACTTCACTAGAAGAAAAGAGATTCCAAGACTCGCATGATGATGAGGAAACAAACTCAAATAAGGAAACAGTGAAACAAAAAATAGATGAATCTGATGCAATTGTTCTTTTGGCACTTCTTAAGACTGACTCTTTAGCAAATAAAAATGGGAAGTGGAATGAAAAAACGTCTTCTGATATACTGAAAGCGTGCTCGTCGTATGAGTGTTTGAAAAAAATGTTGGATGCAGACTTAAAAGTGTTTGTCCGTTTCCTACGCGGAAAATATACAGCAATTAAAGCACGTGAATCTGATACTAAAACTAAGAAATTAGTGGTTCTAAGTGAAATGTTTGGTATACATCAGCATTCGGACAAAGCAAATAAGCCTCAGCGAAAAGTGTCTTTGAAAAAGGTGAAATCCCTAGCATTGTTGTGTCGAGAAAATGTAAATTCAAAGATCCCAAAATCCGTTCTTAATATCTCTTATGCGGAATATGTTTGGGAAGCAAAACTTCAGCAGTGGAAGAGTTTGTCGCCAATAAAAGACAACGTGAAAATTGCGGGAACAGAAGATCCAAACTTTTGGTTTTCCATACCCGAGTACAGCAAAGATCGTCATCAACTCGAGGTAAAGTGCGTAGACTCGACTCATCTTTTTACAAGGCTAAGACGACACAGCTGCAAGGGAACTCTTGATGGGATAAGTAATACAGCATGGAAAAGGGTTGCCAAAGACAGGAAGACATTTTTGTCAACAGTGATGATAGAAGACGTTATAGATCCCATGTCTGTATCTATGGCCCGTACCCACTTCGGTGTAACTGTGGAAAATGCTATGAGAGAGAATGGAGATATACAATCTGCAGAACTTTGTAGTGACATACGGAATTGGTGGATGTCAGAGGACGATCCAGGTATAGCCGCCATTGACAGAATCAATTTGAGAAAACCATTACGTAATCGTCTTTTGTCTGGAATTGACTTTGGAAAATTCCCACCTAAAACAATGCACATAAAAGGATTTCCAATTCAATTATGGGAAGCATTAATATCGAACATAGATGCCAAAGCACAGTTGTACACGCTATGTCGTAAAGGAACCTACAATGTCAGAGCGTTTTCAACCATGATGGGCGAAACGTTTTTCTCAGAGCTTACCTTACAAGACTCCAGAGGGCACGGTGCAGTTACATGCGAAGATTTCTCACAATTCCTAGGGAAGGCTGTGGAACAGATGCACACTAGGCTTGATTCAACAAGGTATGATCAGTCATTCATTAATTCATTTCAATCTAACCAATTTGGAGCGTTTGGATTGGTCGAGAAAAAGGTTTACATATCAATAAACCCCAAAACTGGCGGGACTACTTTCCAATTTATTTGTACACAAAGATTGTTTATTGTTAGATACACACTCACTGCTCAAAAGATTGTTTTAAACAAAACTGATATCAATGTGATGTTTGTAATTAACTGATATTAATGCGGTGTTTGTGATGTATAAACACTGCCTCATAACGCGCACATCAGACATAAAGCCCATTTATTCAATCACTGTGTGTTTTATAAGTCAGGGTTTATACATGCGTAAACCTTAAGAATATCACATAATTCCTATAAAAAAGGAGCCATGAAATGTCACCTCCTCTCCTACATTTTCTTTAAGATACTTGCTTACACAAACAAATGAATCAACTTTGGTATCCTTTTTAATATAAGTCCATTAATAGGGCAACTTAGTGATGTAAAAGTAACATGCTTTAATAAATGTCATCTAAGGTATTAAATAGAATAAGCATGTTACTTTATTTATAAGGTGAATCTTGTGTGAAGCGACCGCTCAATGTTAACACATTGTCCAGTTCATATAATCATACAGGATGCTAGTCAAGTTTAAAGTCTGATAAGAGCTTTCCACATGGCAAGCTTAAGCATGCTGTTCACTGGTTGTACAGTCTATTTATTATACATAACTTCGATTGTGCTCGCTTAACACATGATTGACTTTAGCTAGCTTTCCCGTGTGAAGAATGCTATATATTTATGTGATCTTTTACAGATCATTCGCATACCGGACGTCTGCAAAGACTGTATACCCTCTAGTTGAAAAGGGGTCGAATGACAACATTGTAGTTGATGAACAAGAGGAACATGTTGAGTCGGACAACTTTTCCATTACACGGATTATACCAAGGTAATTACTAGTATAATCATTTAAGATATAGGCATTCGAATGATATTCGAATGCCATGACTTTATCCATACTATGGACAAAGTCATGATATTCGTCTGATAATACATTTTTAAGCGTCTTATCTACGCTTATTTAGGTTTAACCCTTTACCAAACGACAAATTTTGGACTATCCCAATTTTAAAGAAGTTGAAGATGACAATCTTAACCATGATGAAATTTAAAGTTGTTGCTCTTTATAGAGTAGAAATCATTGTGGTAAAAGGGAAAAATGCTAAGTTTGAGCAATTTCTCCTTTTACCACAATGATTTCTACAGGCATCTGCAAGAGCCCGTAAAATCCGGTTATTGTTTGGTAAAGGGTTAAGAGCCCTACAGTCGCCCGGCTGACTTACAGAAGGGAGATGCTTGATCGAGTCATGAGGACATCCATCACTTATGAGCTGGACATCGCGATATAACTGAATAATTACTGATGCGTTGTAAACCTTTATCATAATCAGAAACACACGACATTTCGTCCAAGCATTGATTGTAAATACAGCGTCTCTGCCAACTAAGCTACGAGGGCTTAGCTTGCGGTACGATTTTATGTGGCACATTAACCCATCATCTAACACATACTAACTTTAACGCAGCAATATTAAATTCTTAAGAAACCATTATGACAAAATGAAAATTGCTCATAACGCACAATTTCTCATTTTGTCACAATGTTTCTCCCTAATTTCAAAAAGATTTTTTTTTTAAATTTTCAATTTGTGTCGACTGATTCTTTCAATTTGAGCCAGTTAAGAAATCGAAATGAAATAATGAGTTAATGGGATAGAAAGTGCAACGTGACATACTAATAGGAGTGTCGTTATTAACAAAGTAAGAAATTGCAAAATTAAATATTTTTCATCGTTTTCAGAAACCATTACTTCGACACAGAAGATAGAAAGAGAGTGAAAGGGAAGAAGAAGGAAACAACTATTTCTAGAGATAGAAATGCCATATTGAAAGGTACACTTGGAGTTAGGTGGGAGAAGGCTCGACTGAATGAGTCGAAACTCTTAACAACAGACAGAATGGGGCTGAGTGATGATTTACTTTCTATACCGGAACAGTTATAAAAAAATGATCGACTTTGGAACACTAATATATTTAGAGCTTTTATGAAAAGTGTGCTCAAAATCATAAGCGTGCATTATCTATAAAGAGTAATATAGTCTTCGTAAAAAAGTGTTTTGTTTTTGATTTAATGGTCGTCGCTTATCCCATCCGTACAACCATTCAAGTATTTTCTGGTGAATTTTCTGTTTTATAATATATCAGCACGACGCTCTTTTGTAATGAGCGTATTACGATGTATCAAAATTAGACCTTTCATCAGAGAAGTCCCGAGTTACTAGTAGTTTAATCTTCAATGTTATCATCAGGGGCCCGTTTTATTAACGGCTTTTCGACAAGAGGTCGTACGTCAAAACTTCAAAATTCGTTTAATTAAGTATTATTTGATAAAACCCTGTCACGTGACTTCTTTTTGGAATCGCCTCGAAAAGACGATTCCAAAAAGATGTCACATGAAAGGATTAGCTCAAGAAAACAGAAATTAGAAGCCTGAAGCTTTGACTTGCAACCTCTTTTGCCTTAAGACCGTTGATAAAGCGGGCCCAAGTTTCATAAACGATGATTCTTTGAAAGATTAATGCATAAGTAAATATGAAAATCAAGACGTCCAGTTAGAAAATCACTATGCACTATAGCCGTGTCCCTAGACATCGGATCGATATAAGATGTTTGAAGGGACGGCGCCCATGAAAATGCAAAAGGCCTGGAGCGTTGTCGATGTGCCTACATCCACGTATATACCATCAAGGCTCTTAACCCATTTACCACATTTCAAATGGTTTTGATTGGCTCAAATTGGAAGAATCAGCAGATGACAATTTTAAGGTTTGCAAAAAATAGAACCTCATTTTGAAATTGAGCAGAAAACATTGTGACAAAAGGAGAAATTGCTCGTTATGAGCTATTTCTTCTTTTGTCACAATGGTTTCCAACGCCTTCTGCTATAGCTGTGTTATAACGAGTATTTATGGATTAAAGGGTTAATTGACCTCTGACATAATGGTAGTGCATGTGTAATGTTTCCGCAATTTTTCGGACAATAGACCACTAACGGAGTCCACTTCGCAGACTTTGTGAGCAGCCCATGCGTCTAAATATTGCATCATTTGGAAACCTTTGCTGACATACGTCCTAGATGATGTAGAACCATAACACATATTCTTAAAATTATAGATTTAGCACTTGGTCATGTAATTAAAAAGGACTAGAAAATTCAACCAGTATTCAACTTTTAATGAAACTGGATAAACCGAGAAACATAAATTGATTTCAATGATTGTCCGTAACACCATGAATATGTCAATTACCCATGGAGTTTCATGTGGTTCTTGAGGGTTGCCTTCGTCTTGAGAGATTTTCCACAAGTCTTACACTTAAAACTCGTAGCTTCGTGGATTTTTTCGTGCCTTTTCAGGTTACTTAGAAACCTAAAGTTTTTATTGCAAGTTTTGCAATAATACTGTTTTTCTCCTGTGTGAATACCACAGTGGTCGCGTAACTGACGAAGTTCCTCAAATTTGGCGTTACATGTCTGGCAACGATGAGACAACTGCTTGTCTTCCCGTTTCTGATGTCGTTTAAGATCCCTTTCGTTAAAGAACTTCTTCTTGCATCTATCACAGTGGTACGGCCTTTCTCCAGAGTGGCTTTGATTATGTCTGTCGTAGTTATGCTTGCTAAAAAAGACCAGCTCGCACTCAGAGCAAGTATATGGTCCCTTTCCCTGGTGCCGCTTTTCATGTTGAGTCAGTGCTGAGGCGGTCTTGAGGTTGCTGCCACAAATTCGACACAGCGGCATTATTCTGAAAAAGAAAGAAAAAATAATAAGACTTAAGAACAAATAATTCATCGATGGCTACGTGTAATACTCTTGTCAACTACAGCTTTTATTTGATTTAGTTACAACAGTATTGCATTTAGACATCGAACTGCACAAGTATGCTGAGCCGGGATGACATTTTAAGTAGATGTGAAAATCCCATGTTTTCAGAGAGCTGTTCAAATAGCTTTCTTTTTCAAACTACATGTACTTATTTATAGTACATGGCATTTCAATACGAGCGAATGGAACCTTTTAAGTTGAATAGCAAAGAAGAAATGATTAAGCATCTAATTTATGTGTGACCGATACCTCTTTTTTTAAGTGTGACCTACATCATTTATTGTGAATCTAAATATAAACACAGATAAATGCAGCTATTTCATTATTTTCTTTCATTGGAATACCGTCAGGCCGGCTGATGAAGATACGCATTCTTAATGGTCATGTTTCAGTGACGTTAGAATTGTTGGTAAACATGTTTTCGTAACATTTTGCAACGAAAAAACGCGCGAGAGTGAAAGAAAATGTTCGGGTGTCAAAAAGTGGTCGAAGTGTTCTCCATTATTACACAACGTACATACATGACTTGACCTGGAATAGAATCCCTGAACATCGGTCTCTTTGGTGCACTAACATTTAGGAGGAATAATTTGAAATAAAAGACATAAATAAGGCAAACAATCTTACCGGACTCTCAAACTGCACTCCAAATAACCTCCCGATATCACTTCCTGTGATGTCATTGATGACGTAGGTTGTTAGGGGTGAAAGGCACTCTTTCTCTATATAAAACTATGTGAAATATTTCTAAATTCAGGATTTTCAGGTTTTTTCATTTTTTCCAACTTTTACCCATGCACTCTAGCAGTCACACTTTTGACCCGATCCTAATCAAACTTGCATATTTTGTTCATGACAACATGTGCAGTGCACGGTTGGGATTGAAATTGGGTCACATTGGTTCAAAAACCAGGTCAAATAATGTGAAAATCTATTGTTTGCTATAGAAAGCATATTTATGATCAGATCTTCATGAGACTTTGTGTGAATGTTCATTTAAGTGTGACCTTGGAGAAGTTCAAAATCGGGGACAGGTGGGGTCAAGAACAAGGTCACCCGGTCAAATTATAGGAAAACCTTTTGTACACTTGGAGGTCACATTTTTTACCCAAATCTTAATGAGACTTGGTCGAAATATTTGTTTTGTTAAAATCTTTGATGAGTTCATAACTGTGTCACATGGGGTCAAACACTAGGTCATGGCGTAAAATCATAGGAAAACCTTTATACTATAGTCTAGAGGTCACATTTTTGACCCAATCTAAATGGAACTTGGTCAGAATGTTTGCCTTGATGAAATCTTCGATGAATTCATACCTGGGTCACATGTGGTGGTCAAAAACTAGGTCATGGGGTCAGATTCATAGGAAAACCTTGTTTACACTCTTAGATGTTACATTTCTGACTGAATCTTAATGAAACTTGATAAGAAATTTTTTCATGAAATCTTTGATGAGTTTTTAACTACGTCACATCATACGACATGGGTCACTCAAAAACAAGGTCATGCGGTCAAATTATAAATTCTGGGACACCCTGCATTTATTAAGCATGTTGGTTGAATGTATCCGTATCGTTAAAATATCATTATAGTTCTGTTTCTGGAAAAACTGTTCATGCAATGATCAATAACAGGCATCTGAAGAAACATTAAATTTGAAATTTTAAAACTTTAGATTCCACAAGTAGGATACTCTAGATTCCATGAATTGCATAATCATTGCAGTAAGATATTACATTGTGACCCAGGACCATCTTGGTCCTGTTGTTTATCATAGTATGTTGCACATGACTAAATATCTATTATATAATCTTCAGATGTTTCGGCTCCCAAAGAGAAGACTGTTCCATCGTCTGATGATGTCTTGGCTCCCAAAGTGCAGACTGTTCAATCATCTGAAAATGTCTCGGCACCGAAAGTGAAGACTGTTCCAACATCTGCAAATGTCTCGGCACCCAAAGTGAAGGCTCCTTCATCATCTGCAGATGTCTCGGATCCCGAAGTGCTGATTGTTTCATCAACTGCTCAGTCACCAGTTGGTGCCAATTCTAGGTAAAGTCTTTTTTCATGCTTAATAAAAATTTGAAAGTAGTCGAACAGGCCTGTCTGTCAGACATCTCTTGTTATATTTACAGGTTTGATGTTTTTAGCTCACCTGAGCACGATGTAGCTTTGAGGACCGTTCAAAAGAGCAACATCTAAGCAGATAGTTGGATGGATGATTTTGTTTTAAAAATACTTTCTTAAATGATCAGATGACACATGTAGATCTCTAAGTAACCCTTTATTAAAAAGGCATATTAATTTCACAATTAATTTATCCCCTGTTGTTTCTTTATTTCACAGTAAAAGGAAACTGGATCACCTGGAGAGGGATGTCAAGGAATTGAGAAGCAGTGTGAAGGCATTGAAGAAAAGAGTCAAGGAATTGGAAGAGAAAAGCCAAGATAAGCCTGGTTCTAGTTCACCTTCTGTGTCTGCATCTGAGCCTGATGATGTCTTTTTGGTAGATGTGTCACATCTCAGTGGGACAAATGAAAAGGACGTAAACAGTATAGTAAGGCGTTTAGCTTTGAAGATGTTCACCCGTGAGGAACTCAAAACGTGTACACGCACTGGAAAGAAAACGTCTAAAACAGGAGAGGTTCCTAAACCTCCGCTAGATGACAGAAAACTACAAACTCTTGAGAGGCTTGTTCTCACCAAGTGTCCATCAATAACTACTGAAATCTTCAAGAAAAAATTTGACAATATCTTGAAAATGGAAAGACGCGCAGGATTAGGAACAAAATAACAATTTTAAGAGTGTAAAGTGTTCTTTTAGTGACCCTGTTGGGGTTGTTACATTAATGTTATGACACGAGGACATGAGTTGGTTTAATAAAATGTTAGTTACTGGTTGGTAGGCTTAAACTTTTAGGTTTCACTTCCAATATTTCCTGCTTGCTGTTCTAAAGTGGTTCAATCCATTGCTTGACAAGCATTTAAGATTTACTCAATTCTGGAACTGTCCTACATATTTGTAGACCAGTTTTAGAATTGCACTGAAACTGTTCCAGAACAATTATCCGAACAAGAACAGAAGTTTTAGAACAGTTCTGTTACATAATTTCTAGATTAGGTTTAGAACAATGCAAGAACTGTTCCATTACATTCAAGCAGAAATTTCTGGAACTGTTCTGAACATAAGCTGGGAATTTTGTTACAGAATTGTTCTAGAACTATTGTTGTGACAATTTCTGGAACTGTTCTGAACCTAATTTTGGACTTTTGTAACAGAACTGTTCTAGAACTATTGTTCTGATATTTGTCTCATTTAACGTTGCAGAACAGTTCTAGAAATGCTCTAGTAAGGATCTGGGTTTGTTCCAGTGCTGTTCTGGAATACTTGTTCCAGAACAATGTCAGAATTATTCTAGAACTATTCTGGACTATTTCGCAGAGGTTCTTATGATGATTTACAAAGTACAAGTCAATTATGTTATGCTGTTCTGTTCTTCTTCAAAGTTAGTTTGACATTGAATGTTCCTTTGTTTTTTTTCTCATGAATGGTTCTATTTCCTGTGTGTCTGTGGGTGGGGGTGTGCGCGTGTGGGTGTGGTATTATGTGTTTTTACATGATGGTCAAATTGGGGCGTGGTCAGTGTAGGCTGTTGCAGCAGATATCCCACTCACAAACATAGCTACACTGCTGGCTTCAGCAGCCTTGAAGGATTGAAAATTCAGATTGCATATATAAAGAACATTTTTTATCTTTACAATTTGAATGATGTGTATAAGATATTTGACTCTAATACAAATTCATCTTTTGCTTTAGTTACAGATATGGGTTATGACATTTTGCTTATGTGTGTCAATCAATTTTTGTCAATATATCTGTCAATGTATATGATCTAGACCTATAATTTAAAAAACGCATTGAAACTATAAAGTAGTATTCTCTTGATCTGTATTTAAGATGTATTGGATTTGTACAATTGTTTACAGAAATGTGGTACATATAGGGTTATATTTTAAAACGTTCAACACATACAAAATGTCCAATTCAGCATAATAAGTTTGATACTATGAATGTTGGGTATGAAGATTGATTTTAATGATTTCAGTGACTTTCTTGCGGGACGGACGTCTGAAAGAATAGATGATGCCAGATGGAAAATTAAAACGGTTGAACATGCAAAGCAATACGATGGAATATCCTGTGGAGTTTATGTGTTGAAGGTAACCCTTCATCTTTTTCCATTTAAGTTGTGAAAATATACTCGAACTTCATACTAAATGGATGGAATATTAATTTTAAAAATCTGTTCAAACACTGTTTAAAACCATTATCCATTATTTCCTACTTTGAATACCAAGATTTATTGACAATGTTCCAATTGTTTCCTTTTTAGTTTGCAGGAGAACATAATAGCCGGACGTTCGCTTAATTTCCTTTGGACCCCTGACGAGATTGATAGAGAAAGGGATAGAATTGGGAGTCGTCTTCTAAATGCAGGTAAGACCATAAGTTTTTTTAAAAATAAATTAAGCTTGACTTTACGTATAATGAATACAGCTATACTACTCGCCCAGGCGTTGGTGTCCACATAGGCGTCATGCCAGAGTTAAGTTTGTACTCATTAACTACTGTATCTGTTGATACTTCAACTTTATTTTCAGTCATGTCTCTGATGAAGGCATAGTCTCTGGGTTTATGATTTTTTTTTGACAACTCTTAAAACCTACTAGCGCTCAGAAAAACTGGGTTATATGAGTTATAAATTATGATAGAATATGTTGAAAAATAGCGAATGACCTCAGGATCATGACAATATAAAGCCTGTACTATTTAGTATTTATTTTCCAATGTGTTAATTTCACAATTTTGGTGCCCACCAATTTAACTTCATTGTTTACATTGCAGTAAAATCTTAAACAGCAAGGAGCGCTCAGATTAATGAGTGACAATCACCTGGTTAGAAAAATCAAATGAAACACGTAAAATGCTGTCATATATCCAAATTTAACAACGTGAACATTCAAAATTGAGAATATCTTGGATTGTATTGGTTCCCAACGTTTCTCGGCTGACCTTGATTTATCGCTAATTAAAAACAAACCATATTCACGTTTTTACAAGTGTCTTGTGAACGTGTTACAGTCTCAATTCCTCTGTAAACCGATTTGAAAGTACTTCACCAACCCCAAGACACCTAGACACCTTTTTGCCCGTCCCTGCCCAAATCCTATTGGAATCGAGCCCGTAATAAGTTATTAGCAAATGTCAACAGATTATTAGTGCTACACGGCGACCGTTGTGCTTTTCTATGCTAGTTGTATTGCGATGCCACCACTTCATGATACGTTTTATGATGTTCTTCCAAGACCCCTATGGATGGATATTTTCATATATCATTGTAGTGCATCAGCCTGTGCCTTCCACACAGGCTCATCCGAGACAAAACCATGCAATTTCTCTTACATTGAAAACTACGCTTGAAAGTTGAATTAGCTTCCTTTAGTTTTGATAACCCAGCAGTAAGCACCGTCTTTTTCTTGCTCGATTAAATGCATTTAAACGGTACCATCTTCGTACCTTCCTATCTGTAGCAATCAAAACATTGTACCAGCAACTCACTCCAGAAGGACAATAAAGCAATACACCCTTAAAGTAGACAACGATTGCTTCATGGATGATCCAGGTGCGAATTGGTTGCTTAAACGACCAACTCTTTAACGATTCCTCGTGTTCAAGCTGAGGTCTGCTGTGGAATAAGTTAGAAAGAGTAAGTCAGAATTTATCATGCTTCCTGTAGACGGAAAAGTTCCATTTAAAGAAACCAATTCAACTGGAGAACCCTGCCAATCCGTACAAGAACACAAAGCATATGAAATTTACAACAAACCACATTCTGAGGTTCTGAATATGATGCAAGCATAAATGTATACATGCATACCCATCCCAGTCCGGAAAATGACCCACTATCCACAACTATTTTTAAGTTTTCTCCATCAAAATGAAAAATGAAATAACATACTTTTTGAACAATTCAGCAAAAAGACACATATCTAACAATCCCAAACCTTCACATATTACTAAATGATCCACATTGCCACCAACATACTTTGTACATATACAACCCCCAAACAAAGAAAAACCACCTTCAAATCTCTGTTTATTACCTGATGGAATGCAAGGCAGATCCTGCCTGACTGGATACAAACCCACAGTCCTCAAGTATACAAATAAATATTCTACTGATTGTTGGCACTGTGTCCTTCAAGTTCTAGGCAGATCCTGCTCAACAGGATACAAACCTACAACTTCCAAACTGATTATGTTTTTACTTTTTAAGTGCTAGGCAGATCCTGCTCAACTGGATACAAACCCACAGTCCTCAAGTATACAAATAAATATTCTACTGATTGTTGGCACTGTGTCCTTTAAGTGCTAGGCAGATCCTGCTCAACTGGATACAAACCCGCAACTTCAAAACTTATTATGTATGTGCTTTTTAAGTGCAAGGCAGATCCTGCTCAACTGGATACAAACCCACAACTTCCAAACTGATTATGTATGTGCTTTTTAAGTGCAAGGCAGATCCTGCTCAACTGGATACAAACCCACAACTTCAAAACATTAATAACTTTCTTACATACTTCGGACTATGTGCTCTTTGAGTGCCAGGCAGATATTGCATTACCTGATACAAAGCTTTAAGAAGCATTGCTTTGGTCATAAGAGGATGTATTTATGTAGTCATTGTATTAATGTTGGACATTATTGAAAACCCAGATGTATTATTTTTGCATTTGAACTAAAAACATGGTTTCTTTTTATTCACACTCCAAACTAAAGTATGTTTGTGGCAATATGGGTCATGAATTGCACCGAAGATAAAAAGGAGACACCCAACATTTATCTAATCAGTTGAAATGCATCAAAAATATGTGACCGTATCTAGCATTTTGACTTGATTGGAGTTCGTGCAAGCAAACGTTTTTAACTCCTATCTTTGGTCTTTATCAAATCTATAAATATGACATTTACTCACATACAATCTTAAGATGCATGTTATCATCAGACAATTACATGTACTAGTTTTGCGAGAGAAAGGTCTTGTGTGATCTTGCAAGCGTTGCAAAATTCTCCAAACAATTGCACAAATAGCAAAGCTGAAATGATGAAACCATTCTGTTATCTTGAATTGACTGTAAACATTAAACTGCCAATATGAAAAGTATGTATGCAACAGGAGAGTGCTGATGTATTGTGGACTTGAAGGACATACACCCAGAATGAGTTTAGATTGAACATTCATGAACATGCTGCACCAATTTTATTTCATTATCATTGGACAACAGCCACCCATAAAATATAAAATGTGAAGCTCAATCTGTAGTCACTACTATGAGTGTTCACAGGCAAGATAGAATATTGACAGGCTAGTACAGAAATATCATGTATTACTTGTGTGACTTATATTTCTATCATTACATTGGAGCAAACTCTATTGTACAAACTTTAGTAAACATCCTAAATGGAGACTGGGCTTTAATCTATGTGCTGATGGGTTAATCATGTATATACTGTCATTTAATCTTGTTCTACTCTACTGGAGATTGCATTCCACCAAAACATCGTCTGATTATATGTCTAGACTGAGAATAAGTCCCGAATGACCTTTTCTTTTTTGTTTTGACTGTAATTTTGATTGTGGACTAGGTCTGTGTTCTTTTCTTCTCCGCCATGTTAATCTTTTATGTTTGGCATACACTGTCACATGACAGCCCACAATGACGTAACTAATTATCATATATCTGTAGTGTACACACTATAGATACTTTTAGTACTTTGATATACTGATTACCATCGATACTTTGATTTGTGTACATGCGCAGTGGGTTGATGAATAAAGCTAATCGAGCAAGAACGCTGTTTATTTTCCTTGGGTTAAATCCCGTTTAATCACCTCTACATTTGGCGACGAGGATAAATATTCGATGAAATATGGCAGAGGGGCCTTCAACGATATTTATGCCAGAGCTTGGGGGACTGTCAAATTTCCAGTGCGATGAGATGGCAGGTTTATCGGCACGATGGAAAAGATGGCTACGTGCATTCGAACTGTACGCAGAAGGGCGAGGAGTTGAAGATCCGAGTCAACGGAAGGCACTGCTACTTCACACTGCAGGTATGCGAGTGCAGGACATTTTCTTTACGCTCCCAGCGATCGAAGGGGACGATGACAATTACAAGAAAATGGTAAAGGCGTTAAATGAACATTTTAACCCGCAATCGAACGTGCCCTACAAAAGACACGTTTTCCGTTCCATGCACCAACGTGATGAATCGATTGAACAATTTATAACTAGATTGAGGCAACAAATCGAGACATGCGAGTTTGGTGAACAAGCTGAGGACAACATTCGCGACAAAGTAATTGAAAAATGTCGTGACTCTGGTCTTAGAAGAAAACTGCTTGAGAAAGGCAGGATGTTGAAGTTAACTCAACTACGTGACATTGCCAGGGCGTATGAAAATTCAGAAATACAAGCCAGGTCGATTGAAAATGTTACTGCCAGTGTCAACAAAGTGTCCCTGGATCAGAAAAAGAAACAATACAATGGACCCCAAAACAAAAAACATGACAAGAGGGGTAATGGGTACCAGGGTTCCAAAACAGTTACCTGTTATAACTGTGGAAAATACGGACACATTTCCAAAGATGCAAACTGCCCGGCACGGGGTAAAGAATGCAGATCGTGCAAAAAGAAGGGACATTTTGAAATCAAATGCAAATCGAGGGGCCAGGCCGTGCGACAGGTGGACCACGATTCGACGAATTACGCTTTCGCTGTGGGGGAATCTAGCGACAACCAGACAAAAATCACTGTGGGTGGAGTGACAATCGATGCTATAATTGACTCTGGGGCTAGTTGTAATGTTATGTGTAGAACGACTTGGGACTATTTGAAAGACAAAGGAGTCAAATGTGTGTCACAAATTGAACGAAAACCAATTTTTGTTGGATGACGTCAGTCATCTAACAAGGCTATAATTCCGAAATCGTTTCGTGACCTTATTACAAAATGAACCGCCGTGGGATGACCTGGGCCCAGTTGTTCAAACGGTTGTTAAAGTTAACAGTTTGTTAAATACCCTAACAAGCTGTTATATTTAACAAGTGGATTGAATCTTGTTGTTCGAACTTAACAACCGGATTTAACAGACGTTTAACATAGGAACTGCCTGTTAACTTTAATCGAGGTCTAGAGGTCAATTAAAATTTAACATAGGAATCCAATATGGGCGCATTGTTGGTAATAAAGTCCTTTTTTCGAGTATTGTTGGGGTTTTCGTTTACAATTGAAAAGGGAAAGAAAGAAAATTGATATCAATTACGCTTCTTATAGATATACATTTTTATCAAAAACGAATAATAATAGAGCACGCGTTTATTAATACATTGTTTTACTACATCCCAGAGAAAAACCAAAAAGAGTAACTTCGATAGGAACTTAAGGAATGTTGAATATTCCTATTTCTTTGAAGTTAAGAGCATCGTATTGATAGTTCCAACTGACTACTTAAACGTCGGCATTGTGGCTATTTATCAATACGGCTTTAACGATTTTTGTTGACATTTTACATCGCAATACTATAGCAATGCATTGTCCGAATACCTGAGTCCTCATCCTTTACGCCAAAATGTCCATTTAACGAGTGAAATGACTGACAACAATGCTATAAGAAAGCCAGACTAAGTTGGCCCTTTTTCAATTTTTCGGTTCAAAATTCAATTGGATTATCATCAACATCAATCGCCGAGGGACCACATTACGGAAACTCGGAAATGCCGTGAAAATGCATCGCAGCACTCTACTTACGAACAAGTTTGGATAATTTGGTTGATATAGCCCGATATCGTACACATAACTAGGCCTGTCAATGCGCCGTGACACAGTACAACACACCAACCGCATCCGATAAGTCAAAAGATAGTTACGCGGCTGTTTTATGAAAATCGCAAGATTATAGTAAGTGCTTCATAAACATGAAGTACTTACTATAGCATTGGACTGAACCCACGATATGTGTCTGTCTAAAATTTCTCTTCGAATGGAACTGTGTGGTTCTAAAAATGTGACTAGTATAAATCAAATTCACAGATGATGCAAGGACAAGTTGACAAAACATTGTTTGAATGGCGTTTTCTGTAATTTCTCAACACTTCTCATTTCCATACTCCATGTATTATCCCAATAAGCCCATGTCTTTTCTACCTGGAGCTATCTGTCCGGTCTTAACGTTATCCCAATACTAAGACATATTTTGACCTTGGAAATGGTCTAGTCTGGATTCGAATATAAAACCTTCACACAGAGGATGAACACTATATGAATGAGGACTTAGGGTTTTGAAGATACAACATGGTCTACTCATAGAAGACACCTCCTCCAACAGGCTTTTGTTGTTCGCCAATACAGAAAATTATAGTAGCTTCTTGAAAATATAACACTGGGGCATGTTGTTGTTGATGTATAATTAGCTTTGATTATATAACAAAATCATGAACTACATGTCTTTAGCAAGAACCTTGAGATAAAAAAAGAAAGAGATGACTAACACATCAAATAAAATAATCTGTTTTATTCATATGTATACTTACATTCCCTTTATGCCGAGTATACCAAAATATATACCTTTGATTCTGATTTATGGCCTTGCATATGACTTGCACATTTTCTTTTTACAATGGGTGAAAGACGAAATACATGTAGTAACAATAACATGTAATAAGAAAAATGTGTACATAGAACAATAAATGTATTCTAAAAAGAGCTTTATTATTGCGAATGAGCAAATGTATTTTTGGCAAGATCCACATTGCAAAATAGCTCATATACTACAAAGCTGCAATTGAGTACAAGTGACAAGTATATCAAGAAAAGATTGAGCTTAAACAATCATTTGTTTTGAAAGTCTTGCAACTTGGAGGTATTCAAGCCTTATTTCCTTTTGATTTCACATTTTGTAAATGGCCAAATTCAAAAGTATCAACTTGAAAAAGTGTTTTTTATGAAAAAAATCTAACAATGCATGATAACATTGAGGGAAAAGCCAATTTAGACAAAAGGAGAGATATGTGTTACAGTGTTAGTGAAACTTTAGAAAAAAATCAATGTAAATCTATTGGATACAGAATAAACCCCGAACAGGGATACTGCATAATGACTTACATCAGTATATCTGCTATAAAATGCTGGATAGACAATCTGTGACAAAATGCACTATTTCAATTTAAACCAATTTAAGAACTCCTAAAAGGGGATGGAATAAGCATATCCCTGTGACAAAATGTTTAATGTTTGAAATACTAAGCAATTTCATCATTTCGATATTCTGCAAGTTGCTATTCATTGCATATATTTAAGATCAATTAATTGATAGTATAATTGATGTGAATTTCTTAAAATTAAGTCAAACCATCAATATATCAACACAAATAATAGACTTTCCCCTTCATTCTGCATCTTTGATTTGGTGTAATACCCTCTCTGTTCTCTAATAGTAGTCCTCTGTCCATTTTGATGAAAAAATCTGGAATATAAAAAATTGAAAGCTTATTCAAGTATTATCATGACATCAAGCTAGTACTGCAGCTATTTTCCAGTGACATGTAGCAAACAAACAGGATTATGACCTCTATAAAAGAGACAAATGATATTTCTCAGTCAAGCATCAATAATGTATACATTAAACACAAAGTCTTGTAATAAATTGAAATTATGCTCATTATGGGCAAATTATCTTTGAGACAAACTGATTTAAAGAATTACCTGCATGTGCTACCAATGACAGAAACAAAGAAAAAATCATAATATTTTGATGTAGATATCTATTTATACAAAGAAAATATTCTTAAAAGTATATCAATAAGTTATTGAAGACAATTTCTTCTTCTTTTAATCTTTTAAATACTACCAAGATTGGTATGTTAGTAAAACTTCACACTCAGTTCATATGCCAGTTTCTTTAACAAAAATATTTCCTTAGCTTGCTCAGTGGTGACATAAGATATAAACATTTATGTTGGATTATGAAACACATGTATTAAAACAATAGTCTTCATTGCTTATATCATAAATGGTTGAAAGCTTTGTTAGTGGTCCCTGTATGATTAGTATATGACAGGATGGTCATTTAAACAAAACTGTCAAAATGTTGTTTTTCAGCATTGCTTGAATCTTGAAAGTTAAAGGGATTTGTTATTAATTAAAAGATACTTTACCTGATGAGTTTTACTGTTGGTACCACACTGTTATGTTTAAACTCCAAACCATATCGACTGGAATTTATCAAATGAATGGGCCATTTTTCTGAAAGAAAAGAATACTAATGCAATATCATAATAATCATAATTCATGTCAATTTTGTCTTTAAATCTATACATGATAACACCGTTTTCATAGCCTTATCATCAACATACCTAAGGTCAACCCAAACTTGCTTCAAAGCGAATGAAATTTGTGACATGTGAATTAAAGTTCTAAACAGGATGAAAGTGAAAAATTACCAATCATTTCAGTTTGTAAGCATTTAGTACACACTTTTGACATTTCATAGAGGTACGTACATGCTTGGGTTCGAATCAAGTTTTATCTATCGCTAACCACATTCATGAAGATAAACGTAGTTGCCTTTGTTCATTGGATCAAAAAATAAATCTCAACAACTAAGGAAGGTTTAACATACCAAATTGTGTAGTTAGATCGACATTTGAGACATATAATGCGTTCGCAACACAACTGTCACTTCTTGACTTTACACACCGCATTTTGAAAGACCAATCAAGGGACATAACTGCATGGTTACGAACGATTAAAAATAACAAAAGAAGATGGAATTGTTTATTTCTTGAAAATGTTTTGTAAATGCCATTTTTCATAGATATTACATCATTCTAAACATACCTTTGTGTCAGATTTATGTTGAGACCCTCCTTCTCCATAGACAACATCCCGTTATTCATAAATGAGCCCTTCCTTGGACATCTAAACTCTCCCGATCGATTTATCAAAACATTTCACCGCTTCAAAATCTCCGAAATACCCTGGCAATATCTCTAACTCAATAAATTGCTGTTTTTGATTCCAAAACCTCGACTGTTTTCGGATCGGCGGCCATGACCAGAGCTCCAGATAAGGCGCGTGATTGCGTGATTACGCATTTAAATACATTAAAAACGCATTGAATTTCACCTGAATGCGTGAAGAAACGCATGGCAATATTGAATCACTCTTTCATGACAAATTTCGGCGAGTGAAACGGCTGAAACTGAAACAGGAAGTTTACATCTCATCATTCGGAATACTTTGTTATGACCCCTTGATAATTTAGCAAAAGGGTCCGCATTATAAACGTGTTATACTGGTCCCCGTTTTAGTCTATTTCACCGAAACGGATGGTATCCAGTCTTAAACAATAAACGTTATTCGGATTGCTTTAGTTTTTCTTCGTATATCAATAAATCAGAATCGTTTTGTTTACGTTTTCAAGGTTCGCTGCGTCGCACAAAATGTCGGGGAGAAAGAGAAAGATTTCTCAGGAAACCGAAACGGGTTCAATTTTAAAGTTTATTCGTCGAAGTGAGGACCAAAACACAAGTACATATATTGTTAAAAGCATTTTACGGGAGTTAGTGGATTCGGTAGTGACAAATCATGAGAAGGAGGTTCGAAAACACCATGTCGCCGTTTCAGAAAAAACTTTGAAAGCATGGCAATCAGAGTTTCCGTGGATGTCATTAGATCGTTCTGGCACGGAACTTAAGATGAAATGTAAAGTTTGTATTGAGAAAAAAATGCCTTCAATTTGGTCACAAGAGGGATCAACAAATTTTCAAAAAACAAGCCTTTCCCGACATTCAAACTCGGTAGAGCACCTCTCTGCTCAAACGGCCATCAGTACAATCCCTTCCTGTTCGACAATTGATTCAAGTTCAGATGATAATCAAAGTTACATCAACACAGATGAGTTCAAATTGTTTCGCACTGTGTTTTACTCTGCCAAAGAGGGGTTGGCTACAAATCAAGTGAACAATCTTCTTGAATTGCAACGGTTAAATGGAGCGGACATAAAGTATAAAAACTTGAGCTGGAACACGCTTTCTGATATTCAGTCCAGTATGAAAATATGTCAACAAAAAGAGATTGTATCCAGTATCCTAAATCACTCTGAATTCTTTGCTGTAATGGTGGATGAAAGCACAGACCTTAAGGTTGAAAAGCATCTATCTATCTGTGTGCGATTTGTTAATAATGGGGATCAAGTAACAAAATTTCTGACAAACATTCCTATCGAAAATGGGAAAGCTCATACAATTGTGAGGCATTTAGTTTCTTCCCTTGAAAAGTTTCAGTTGAATCCAGTGAAGATGATTTCATTGGCTACAGATGGGGCTGCAACCATGCTTGGACACAAAACTGGTGTAGGGGTTCAAATGAAATCCAAATATTCACCATTCATGGTTCAAACACACTGTATGGCTCACAGGCTGAATCTTGCTTTCACTGACTCCATTAAAAAGAACGATGATCTCAAGCTGTTTCGGGAAAAATTCAACTCCCTTTACTTCTTTGTGAGTGGTTCAAGCTCTAGAGTTTTAACATTGAAAAATATGCAACGTATTCTTGAACAACCAGACCTGTCGATAAAAGAACCCTACAGCATAAGATGGATGGGATTGAAGAATGCTGTAGAAGCTGTGTATTACAGTTATGAGTCTGTTTTGGCAACCCTCTCAAGCTTTGCTGCAGAAGATAATGCCCAAGCCAAAGGCCTCCTGAAATACTTTTTGAGATACAAAACCGTGATGTTAGTAGCATTCTTATTTGACGTCCATGATGTCATTGGATCACTTAGTCTGACCCTTCAAAGGGATGATTTTTCATTTGGTGAATTAGAACCAATTATAGATGGAACAGTTGAGAAGCTTGAGGAAATCAAGGAGAAGGATGGTGAGGGGCTGGCAGGTATGAAACAGAGCATTTCAATAGCTGATGAAGATGAGAAGAAAATTGCACATTTAGGTGGTGAAAAGCTTACACATTATTCTGAACAGGCTGAAAACCAATTTGAAACTTTAAGAAAGTCATATGTGAAAAGCTTACAGAAAAACATAGCCAATAGATTTCCTAAGCAAGATGGACACATATTCAGACACCTGAGTACATTGTTGGACCCCAGTGTTTATAAGTCAGCAGAGGATACTGAGATCCAAGAGGCATTGGACCATATTTCTAGTGTGTATGGCACAGAGAAAGTGACCAAGATATTTATAGATGATCAGACAGAGGAGACCAGGGTAGAGCCTTTACTTGATAAAGAGAAATTCCTTAAAGAATGGCCAATGTTAAGGGGTATGTTGAAAGGAGCATACAAGGATAAGAAGACAAAGGCACTGTGTAAGAGAGTGATGACTGTGCATAGGAAGGACATGCCTGAAATGACAAAATTGTGTAAAATAGCCATGTCTATAGCTGTTACAAGTGTGGTATGTGAAAGGAGTTTTAGTTATCAGAATAGGATAAAGAACAAATACAGAAGTTCAATGAAGGATGACACTCTGGACAATGTAATGCAGATCCAAATGTCTGATCAAGACCTTAGTAATTACGACCCAAGCAGTGCAATCAGTCATTGGAACAAGCAGAAAAGGAGAAGGAAAAGCAGGCTCTGTCAGGACTTCAAACCAAGAAGCAAGTCTGTGAAGTAGTCTGATGTATATGTTTTGACTTTATTTGTCATGAAGTGTAAATAGGGGATTTTTTTTCAGTTATTTGGACAAGTCAATATAATTTTTTTAGAGCAAGCAAGTAACTTTGCTCATGACAATACTTATTTAGGAACAACAATGACAAAGTAGTCTAGTGTGTTTTATTTTTTATTAACAATTCAAACTGATGATATAATCAGATATAATTCAACTGAGTTTTAAGTACATTGTACAGTATTAAACAGAAACATTTGAAAAATGCCATCAAAAGTAAGTGTAATTTTCCTTTTTCACTCTTAGAGGTAGTATTTCCCCAAAAAACGAATTGGTCATGCTTGATAGAGAGTAAATCACTCTTTTGTAGTTCGAAACAGGGAGTGAACACTCTTTCACCCTAAAAATTATCTGGAGCTCTGCATGACACTTGCAAACTTATCAACTTACAGAAGACTTAACAGGCTTGTTAAAATCTTAACAAGTCGTCAGTTAACAAAGGTGTTAAATTGGGTTGAACAACGCTTAATTAATAGGCCGTTAAATTACAGACTGTTAGGGATTTTAATCGGCCGTTAGTTTAACAGATGATTAGATTTAACAAGCGTTTGAACAACTGGGCCCTGACATCTGAACTTGTCCTATACTCGTCAATATTTTAAAAAGCTGATCATAATATACTGTATGCTATGTATTTTTTATTCAAACTTTATAATTGAAAGATGATGGGTGGTCAATAATAAAGTTTTAGAGACACCATAATCGTATTTAATAGGAAATGGTATGCACTATTTTTTTCATTTTTTCCCTTGACCGAATATTACTATTTTTAGGCCCATTAACAAGCCAAATAAGGATGTCATGTGACATGAGTCGTCCGATCACATGGAAGAAAGCCCCGCCTCATTTCCATCTTACCGCTAGACAAGTGGGGAAAACCCTATGACGTTACTATCTAGGGGATCTAGAAACGAAAACGTGACTTGCAATCAGTCGGCTACTTAATTTCGTGATAAAACATGATAAATCATGTATCATTTTGATTGAAATTTCCCATCTCGGTCCCCAAAGTTTAAATCACTATCTTACTAAAGTGAGGTGCAATTGACATCGGCCCTTCTATCAGTTTTGAAAGAATTAGCCCCGAGTTATCCAGGTTTCCTGTTCGAAAATATGGGGAGCGATATTGACCTACATATTTCTCTCAGTGTAAATCGTGTTGGATGCCCGATCGTGTTTTCTTCGCATTGTCTTGGAAGGAGCATTGTTCCTTATAAACGGTAGGTAAAATGATATTTCATTGATTTGCATGGATACTTTGGTTTTCATCATCGAAATCATTGTTAACTTTCTGTTTAAATGCGTTACGAAAATGACCGGAAGTTGTCGATAACCTGTCAATCATCAATGTTTGCTGCCATCTTTGTTTACCTCATACACTATTGCAAATTAATCTAGGCTTCGGCATTCAAGACAAGATACTTGAAATGAATTCAGTCTTCGATACAATAAAGCATACCGTAATTCATTGTGTCACTCCGGTGAGAAGGTATGAAGCTTGTACTAAATGTTTATCTTGAATAATTTCGTTTAGGTCTAACGATTTCTTTTAGAAAAGAGCCATTGAACATTAAGAGGATAATCTTAGTCATTTCAATAAGTAACAATATCTTTCACTGGGTTCTCTCTTTCACTAATCTTATTCTGCTTGTAAACATTATGCATTCTTGTAATAAGTAATGAGTCTACGATAAAGTACTCAATGTACTCATTGCTGCAAACATAAATCAAATATAACACTCAAGACTGAGTCCTGTACATTAATGGAAAAACAAACAAACAAACACAACCAAATCCAGGTGCCTATAGAATCCTAAGGATTAGATGTACACAATGTTCACATCCGGCTCAAAAACTGTATGAACTCTATGATATTGTCATAGCATTTGTAATGAGTACCTGTATAGCTCTTACTCAAAGGGAAGTGACCATTGAATCACAATCGTATCTACTCGGCAATCCCCGTAACAAGTCGGTAGATATACCTCGTAGGCAGTACATGAATACACCAGAAATCCTGGGGTAATTCGCCTTATTTCCGGCGGATAACGCAAAATGCAGACAGGCACTAAATATGTTGAATGAATGAATGAATGGTGTTTTAAGGCGCATCGACATCTAAGGTCATTTAGCGCGCATTATGATGATGTGGATGAATGGATATTAAAAATATTAACAGGTTAAAATGTATTTGTTTAAAGAAAAAATAAATAAAAATTTGTAATTAATGAACAAAAGTAGATAGAAAATTTGTAATAATTAATGATTGTTGATAGATTGTTTGTAATTAATGTGTGATATGAAATAAATAGTGTGTGATGAAAAATGATATTGATAAATAAATATATATTTAGAATGTGTAAGGAATCACAATTTATTGTAAATCCCAACCTCTTTGAGAAAGGAAAGAATTAATTCAATCCTGACAGTCTCAAAAAGCTCAAAAATAGTGTTGACATTGAAATATTTTGCACGAATTCTTTGAAAATCAATGCAATCTAGCAATATATGTTTGATGGTAAAGGGTGCATTGCATGGAATGCATTCAGGTGCATCTTCCTTAGCCAAGAGCCAGGAGTGTGTAATGTATGAATGACCAATTCGGAGTTTTTTTTGTTCCTTAAAGATTGTTTCATACTTTGTATACTTTGATAAGAGTTTTATAAGGTTTGAACTGGGAACATTCCAAGAAAAGTAGCCTTCTTAGCAATATCTTTGGTAAAACAAAGGCTATTTTCGTTGAAATGAAGGCTTACTTCTTCATTATTTCATCAAATCTAGTAGGAAATGCTATAATTATGTTGTTTAAGACTCATTATTAAATTTCCAATTACAAGGACAGAAATTTTAATGATTTGGGGGCAATCTAAGGGGTATATCTGGGCTTTTCCAAAAAGTACGGGAAAATGTGTGCGACATAGCTTTGTACACATTATGTGTTATTTATGGGGTTAGAAATGTGATTTCAATAGCTAAAAATAACTAAACAATTGGAAAATTGACTTAAAACCTTTATAGTATAAAAAGAAAATATTTTTAAGAACATTATAGGAAAAGCAGCCATTCCAAAGCCTTTTTTTAGTCAAATTGGTCCAAATCTGAACCTTGGACTGTTAACATTTTCATTTTACAAAGCAAATGACTGATTTTCATGCCTACATTAGGATCTTGAAATATGTTATAGCTTTATCAAGGAATATCTTTGGAAAAACAGATTGTTACATGCAATTCTATATCGAAATGGTTGATATAAAGCGTTTATACCTATTCAAAGACAGATAAACAATATCAACAATGATTTTTCTGAAACACAGCCATCGAGAAGACCATTCGATATTCAGGCTTCATCAACAGACATGATATTTAGAAAATGGCACGGAAAAAGAAATAATTGCTCATTATTAATCATTGATTTCTCTTTTCCACCAATGTTTCCATTTGATAGTAAAAACAGCTTGCTTGATACTACCGTAACCTATGAATAGAACTCACCGTCACCATTCAACATGCAATGGATATGATAAGATAACAACAACAACAATAATAATGATGATTATAATAATAACAATAATAATAACAATAATAATAATAGTAATAATAATCAATGATAATGAGATGATGATGATTATGATATGGGGAACATGATAGCGGTATATACTATTGGTGGTTTTGTGAAAGACCGATTTGTCCATCAAATTAATTTTGAAAAGTTTGACATGACTCGTGTGATTGGTTTCTTGCACCAAACCAGCCGGCTTAACCCGTTACACTCGAAATACCTTAGAATAGCTCTCTTGGTCAGTTTACAATTATCTTATAGACATTCTTATCTTGTTATTTTTTTTCTTTCAGACAGACCATTGCGATGGATCCTAAAATACAGATGGGGACCCTGAAACTTCCTGAATCTGTCCTAAAGGTAAGGAGGCTATAGACAGAAGGAGTTTTGAAAAACATGCTTTACTTGATCAACATGGTGGGACGGAGTGTTATACCAAGGAAGGTCAATGCCATGCTGGATGCTCAAAAGTCAAAACTTGCCAATAGATTATATAAGAATTTACGCTCCATAACTTTGTTATTTAATGTGAAATCAAACAACAGGCTTGTTTGTTATTAAGGTTTGTATGACATGCCAAAGAAATGAATCAATACCTCTAAGGTCAAGGTCAGGTTTGGAGTTCAAAATGTGAAACAATGAAAATGTCTATTTATAGTTTGTGTGTTATTTACCTTGATAATATAACATGTCTTTAAAGAAGAAAGCATAAATATGCTGCTTCTAAAACTGTGCAATACTTTGACAAAGACTTATCCATGATACAAGGCTAGTAACACGATGTTGGGTTATGAACCATGTTAAGTGATGTCTCAAGTTTATTCTCACTTTCTTTTCGTTAATGTTCTGCATGGCCCAGTGGTTAAAGTTGGCAGACTTACAACTTTGGGTCCTGGGTTAGAATTGGGGAACAACTGGTTGGAATACAGAACTTGAGACCACAGTTTTAAAGCAACTAACTTAGAGAGTTGTGTTTTGGGTGAGAAAAACATTATTAATTTGATATGAAAAGGAAAATCTCACAGATTGAGATCTTTAACTTATAAGAAAAAATTGTCTTTTTCAATTGAAATGACAACATATTTTCTAAAGTAATATAAGACTAGATTATTGACAGCTTTCTAACCCCAATCATAATTATTTAGAAAAGATAAAAATCATTTATTTTGCCAAATAACACAAACCATTTAAACTGGTGTTTCTCTAAAGAACAATCTAAACTTAAATGACATTTAACCATTTTGTTGCAGACTACTCTGGAAACATTGTGGGAAAAGGGGAAATTTCCACTTTTCAGGCAATGCTTTCTACCATATCAGAAGATTATTTTCAATATCATCACATTTTGAAATGTCGCCTGCAAACTCTTTCAATTCGGGACAGTCGAAAATCTATCGTTTGGTAAAGGGTTAATCCTTTCCCAAACAATAACGACATTTGACCACTTTGTTGCAGACGACTTTAGAAAACATTGTGGGAAAAGGAGAAATTAATTGTATCAAGCAATTTTTCCTTTTCCCACAAAGTTTTCTGCTCTTTCTGAAGAATATTTTTCAATTGCATTACATTTTGAAATGTCGTCTGCAATCTCTTTCAATTTGGGACAGTCAAAAATTTAGCGTTTGGTAAAGGGTTACTCCTTTCCCAAACAATAACGGCCTTTGACCACTTTGTTGCAGACGACTATAGAAAACATTGTGGGAAAAGGAGAAATTGATTGTAACAAGCAATTTTTCCTTTTCCCACAAGGTTTTCTGCTCTTTCTGAAAATATTTTTCAATTTCATTACACTTTGAAATGTCGTCTGCAATCTCTTTCAATTTGAAACAGTAAAAAATTGTTGTTTGGGAAAGGGTTTAACGGTTTGCAGTATCAACAATATACATGTACACTGTAGATGTTCTTTATAAACTTTTCTAAACAGTTAAGAATGGTATTGGAAAGCTGTCAATAATCTAGTCTTTTGTTAATTTATAAATTTATATTTTCATTGAAAGTAAACTTCTTATTTTAAATTGTTAAAATCACAACATGTGAGATAATCCTTTCAATTAAGTCTATTGAGGCTAAACAGTATGATCTATGTCACTTATGAGGATAATAGTTGTCAAGGTCTGAATTGACTGATGGCAGATTTAAACTCGAAATGAAGAGGATGGTGCTATTTGTTGTAGAGAAGGTCGCCAATTATCTTGATACATTGGCTTTTCTTGAGAACGTTTCATTCTGACTGACGACTCATTTGTTAAACGTGGAGGTTTGATTTGTCTTGGAGAATGTATTTTCTAGCTGTCATTCACTTTGTTTTGATCGAGGGGGCAGGTTTCGAGTTTTATGGAGCGTCGCCTCAATTCTACTCAATATAAGCTGTTACGCTTCAAATGTAAGCTGCTTTGTGTGTAAATAGATGTATTTATTCCATTTTAACTGTCCTGTCTTATCTATCTTTATATTGTGATACGACTAAAGAGACTTTCGTCTAACTTCTTAATTGATCTTAGCGTTAGGACTATTTTCTGAGCCCGTCACAGAGATAAATGTGGGAGCGTAGCGGGAACCAATTTACTCTGGTAGAGATTGACATTTTTATTGTATGACGTCCGGAACCTTTAATGGTCTCTGATAATCTGATGGTTTATGGTTTATATGGTGTCACTGATAAGCCTTATCTCTAAACCTTAAGGGGTTAATAGGAACTAATGCATGGAATGGATTTGAAATCCAACCAACATCTATGGTCATTTATTGTGGGTAATGAACAAGTAGGTAGTGGATTACTTAGAGGCAAAAATGTGTTTGGTTTATAAAAATAGTGGTTTACAAAAGAAATTGATCAGATTTTGTAATGAAGGAATGCTGGTAAAAGATACCGGCATGTATTGTTTCTGAATCAGTCTTGTAAGGAAGGTACCCCTGATGAAACGAGAGCTGTCTGTAAGACAGTATGCTCGACTATTCGATAAATGCTTGACTATTCGATAAAGTCGGAGAGGGGTATAGGTCAGCGAAATATCATTTGTTTCTAAAATATGAGGGTGCACACAATGATTTCTTACAATAGTTGTTGAGAAACGAACATGCATGCAAATCTTAAACCAAAATTCTCTTAGTACAAGAGACCAAGTGGTTTGCTTGAATACAAAACAAGAGAAACATGAAACTTGGTCAGGGACCCTACATAATGACACTGAACACATGTGTGATGTATCAACACATTCTATACTGTTGCTCATCAGATACAAACTTGCAAGTAAAAACTTAACCAAGACTTTCTGCGTACAAAAGCTGCATGATTTGCTCAAATTAAATACAAGAGATTGGAAACTTGGCCAGGGGCCTTTAATTATGACCCTGATCACAAGTGTGAAGTATCAACCCATTCCATACAGCAGTTAATGAGGTACAAACTTGCATGCAAAAACTTAACCAAGTTTTTTCTACATAAAAAAGGCACATAATTTGTCATAGTTTTCTTGTTATTTTTTGAACCGCTTTCAAAGAGTAACAATAACAGGTGATGTTTCAAAGCTATGTTCTGTTGAGGCCGGTGTCCATCAAGGTTCCATTCTTGGACCGCTTTTATTTCTTGTTTATATTAATGACATAGTTAATGATATTCAGGCTAATATAAACCTTTTTGCAGATGATACTAGTCTATCAATGGTCATAACGAATCGGGCTGAAACTGGCAGTATCTTAAGTCTGATATTGACAAAATTACTAATTGAATAAAAAAAACGGTTTGTTAAAGCCATACCTGTGCTCATTAACACTTAAATTGTGAAAGTTCTAGAATAATTGAAAATTAACTTAAAAGTAGTACTGAGGAATATTCAAAATATGAAATTTGGTTGGAAATGACATTTGTTCTGCTACGATTTTAATCTTGTTATTCTGACAATACCTTTTTTATCCTTCTGGGTAGAAATTTCTGAACAACCTATATATATAAATAGTGCTAATTTCTTTTCCGGTTTTATTTTGCTCACCGAATGTCAAACACCTAGGTGGTGATCTTGTACTGACAAAATATAATTATATCTAATTAAGCAAGAATTAATTTATTGATATTTACCCTGTTTTCCTCCTCATTCAAACCATTTTCGCTTGACGGAAATGATGTATGCACCTTTGCGCATGCGCAGAAATAGGTTTTTCCGAAGACCCATGTGAAGATGGTATCTAAAATTACCACCTCTTACTCTAAGTTAAGACGTTTACAAAATAAACCAGTTTAAATGCCCTTAGATATCTGCTATTTAAATGTTCTAGATATTCTTTGTACAGCGACAATCAGGGTTAGGAAGACGTCAATCTAGTTTTATGTTACTTCAGAAATCGTTGTTGTTCTTTTTCCGGTAGAAGACAATTTATTTCAAAAAGTTAAATTCTCCATTTCTGAGAGAGTCCCTTTAAACAGTCCACGCCAACATTCCAACATTTAAAAACAAAATGTCTTCTCTCTTTTTTTATCTTTTTCAATCAATGTGCAACTTTTGTTATTTTCTTTATTGTATTTTCCTTTTTCATCATAAATACATGCAATGTCGCGTATCCGCTATTGGTACTGGAAAAGAACCTTATCAGCTTTGGCTTTCGTTCTTATCCATTTCATCTATATTGTATAACTTGATATTTATGCATACTGTGTATATTTCTATGAACAAACTGTTTAAACTAATTCTTTACTTCTAAGTTGCTGGAGTCCTGTTATTTTGTTAAATAATGTGAAGTGAGCAATTGTGCCTGTCAGCGCTTCTATGGGAAAGCCAGTTTATGAATAAACACATGAAGTCCTTCTCGCATACCTTGCTAAGGTCATGTGACATAATTGGTAAATCGAAGAACCATATGAAAATGGTAACTAAAATTAGCTACTTTTACTCTAAGTTTATCTTGTTGTCTACGAAAAACCGTTTAACAGTTTGCAATATCTGCAATACCAACTTAATGATCCATTTCTTTTCTACATGATTATAAAAGGGTTTGGAAAGTTGTCAATAATCTAGTTTTATGTTACATAAGAAATCTATTTTGACATTTTATCAGTACAAAATGGTTTATTCTAAATAGCCTACATTCCAATCTGTGTGATAGTCATTTTACCTATAAGGTTAAATTTGGTGAAGATCTTTGAGTAATCATACTGGATACTGAACATAAAGGGGGATATCACTGTAACAGACATTTGCATGAAGTTTAGGGAAGATTTAATGTAATCTTTGATAAGGAATACTGATACATAGACTCCCAATAATCATTTAGGGGTATTATACACACATCTCTGAAAGAGTGAGTATCTTTAATTGTCATTAACTTTGAAAAAATTAACAAAGGTTTCCAAGTGAATTCATTTGAAACACTTTGTTACCATTTTCAAAGTCTACAAATACTTAATGTTGGGTCCTGCTTGTATGACTTGTTGGCATCCGTTACTTTTCATAAATTTCTCGAGTTCATGATTTTCTCCATCTTGGGTAGAATACCTTAACACTGAAACTGTGAAAATTCTAGAATAATTGAAAATTAACTTAAAAGTACTTTAATTCCCTTTTGCAGAGGAATTGGGTCTGTTACACGTTTACATGATGCTTTTTAAAGAGTGAATACTATAAGGTTTGTTTACATAAGCGATAAAACAAGGTCAGCCGAGAAACGTTGAGAACCAATGAAACCCAAGAAATTCTCCATTTTGAATGTTCACGTCGAAAATATTAGATAAATGAAAGTATTTCTATGTGTTCCCTTGATATTTTTAACCAGGTGATCACCACTCATTAATAGGAGCTATTTAAATGTTACTCAAATGTAAACAATGAAGTTAAATTGGTGGGCACCAAATTTGTAAAAATAGCATTTTGAAAAATAGATAACAAACATTGCAGGCAACATATTGTCATGATCCTGTGGTTTTTCGCTATGTTTCATCATATTCTATCATAATTTATAACCCATACTACCCAGCGGCCTGTTTCATTAACGATCATAAGTGCACATTCACTCTTAAGTTAAATTTTTTCTCTCAGCCGCATTTCGTCAATTTTTGCTCTTAACTCTAAGAGAGGTCTGGGGCTCTTTTTAAGAGCGATGATGTCATGGAATGGAGGCCATTTTTCCAAGATTTTGAAAGATTTTATTTCATTCAGAACAAGATATATTTACTGTTTATAAATGATCTAGAATTACACAACATAGATTATTCCATTCGCACATGTACATTATCGATTTTAAACAGTGAGACGCTCGACAATCTGTTCTCGTACACCTCTAAACAAGTTGCAAATGTGCGAAGCGAGAGCCCGAAGAAGCGTCAAGTCACGGTATACCAGTATCACGCATTGTATGTTCGGCCAGGTTAGTGATGGAAAATCATCATGCTACCAAACTTTTTTTTATGTATTTTTGTTCCTTTTTTTGGCCTTTTTTTTATGATAACCCATAAATCTAATGTATTAGACGACAAATATTTTTTAATCAAGGTTTAAACTATTTCAATGGACGGTAAGGATTATGATATAATTCCGGTACAATGCGGTAATATTTACGCTATGCCGGCCAATTTGGTAAATATGAGATAGTTGCGAACGTTTTGTTTTCGCTCCTAACTTATGATAGTCATAGGCAGTTGCAATAGTTTGATGAAAGCACATAAGAACCTTCGTAAGTGGGATTACAATCACTCTTAGCAAAGTGCACTTAAGACGGCGCTAGTATGCTTTTAAACTTGAAAGGAAAATTTGTGTGAGAAAACCACCCCACCTACACCTCTGTCTCATAAAGACATAGAGACAGGCTAAAATTGTGTATATCTCTATAAAATATCAATCTGAAAAATCAAGCACAGACCATTTAAACTCTTATCTGGACTGCCTCCAAGGCAAAATCTACTTCAATCAGGACCAACCACTACTGCTCCCCCTGAATGTTTTAGTATAGACTTATGAGCGCTATATTACGGATTGCCTCTGCTCATCCACTGTCAGCTCCTGCTGACTAGTGATGGCTGACTGAGATGCATCTTTTGTTCGGATGGTTGATATGTTCTCATATTGCGACTTACTGGATCATATAGGAAGCAAAAAACAATGTTTCAATGCAAAACTTAAGTTTGTCCTTTGCTTTGGCAAAGAACCAACTACAAGCATTGCACTGAAACCTTGAAAAACAGAACAATAAAACAAAACTAAAAATAGGCAATTTCAAAATGAAAATTATTAAACACTTTATGAACTGCAAACAACCTTCTTTACTAAAAGCAGATGACATTTTGAAAAATGGAAACAGTTCTGTAGAAGAAAATCTATAACATTTAAAATCTACTATAAATAGCAAAGATTCAATGCAAGACTAGTAAGACATTACCGCTGACTGTACAGTCTTGCATTGAGCCTCCAACATAGGGAGTAAATTTAGTGAAGCTTTTCAAAAGTTGTATAATCTGTTACCTTTGTCACAATTTTTTCAAAAAAGGTATGTGTCTGAATGATTTATCCAAATGGTTGTCAACAGTTCATAAAGATTAACTCTCTACCAAACAAACTTTTTGATCATCCAGAATTGAAAGGGTTTGCAGAAGACAATTCATAGCAATATCATAAATCAAGGGTTCAACGCAATACTATAGTAAGTGCTTCAGTTTGTGAATCACTTACAATAGTATTGCGTTGAACCCTCTAAATATATTTGTGGTGGGACATAAATAATCATTACAAGGAAAAATTGCTTTATTCTTGACACAGTAATTTCAATAGATGTCAACAGCAGGATCATAAAATCCTTCAATATTTGGTAGAGAGTTAAACAGTACTGAAACTTAGAAAAGCATCATATCAGTCATCTGTTGTGAGGCTGAATTAAAGATTCATTGAATGATTTATTGATTTGATATAAATTTTGAATTAAAATTTGGAATCTATGACTGCTCCAAATTGATTGCAATCTTACATCTAGTAAACTAGATTGCAAGCTAAAATCATATAGAAAACAGTGTTGTTAAAAGGATGAATTACTGGATAAAAAAGCAAGTGATCAAATGGAATTGATTTCAGTAAAATTCAATGAGAGTCCCTTAAAGCTGCTTTTCAGAGTTTCAGTATAATTCAAATTGAAAAGTTATAACTCACAGTTCCCTTCGACTTACAAAACCTGTTGGACCTCTTGTGCCTTCATGATGGCCATCATCAACCTGGGATATGGTGGGTGGTATGGGGAGTTGAAATTCCTCCTGATGGTGATATGGAAAATACTTCTCTTCACATCACGGCTCCAAGTCTTTTGATTTAGTGAACCGTCCATTATGAAAGTATATGCAGACGAAATAAAAAATGACAAAAGAAAAGTGAATTATTGTGCTATTGTGTATAAACCATTCAGGCAAAAGGATAAAACTCAGTTGGGGCAATTTATCATTTTAGAAGATTGGTTTCTTAATTCTTCTGCAGCAGATTTTGTTTATATAGGAATTAATGCTGTGTCAACAATATTTTGGTTAAATTACAGCTCTCTTTAATTAACCAGTACTACGCTATGCCTGTACACAGAATGCTGTTAAGTGAGGGATGATGAAGTAAGTTTACTATATAAGGAAAATTGTAGGGATGGGAACGAATATTCGATTAGCGGGTCGAATATTCGAATAGCAAAATAGTATTCGAATATTCGATTTAAATGAACCCATATTACTGTATATTTACCATAAATTTAATCAAAAATAATGTTGTTTTATTTTCATTTTCTTCCTCTAAACCGATCCCAAATATCGAAGAACGTGCCTAGCTCCCAGGTGCAGTTACGATGTTTTTACAACGTATGTCACACAGTAAAACACCTGTGACAAATTACCACATCTTTTGACAGTTTGCAAAACGATAAATTCCTAAGTGTGAAAATAGTCGATTTTAAGCCGCTAAATCTAACACCTTAATGATCTGCACTTGCTCCTTATTATCCAAAACAAGGCTAATTCAATTGTCAGTGTCAACCAATCACGTAACTTGTTTGTCGTGAAATTAAACAATTACTCTTTCAATAACCAATCGTAATCATGATTGCATATGCACGAAGACCAATCAAATAATGTGTAAGAAAGTATATTTTTCTTCAGAATAATTTGTCATAAACATCACAATGTCTCCATCACGTGTCTGGAATTACTTTACTCGTTTCGAAGGCGACCTGTAACCTGTGTAACCAGGACTTTGTATTCAAGAATACAACATCCAACCTACTGAACCACTTGATTGGCAAGATATTGCATGCATGTACATGTATACAGATATCGGCTATACACAAAAGGTTTGAACAGAGGACTAGTGTACTAGTATTCGGACATGCAGACATTCGGACATCAAAACGAATTCTAAAATCGAATATTCGAATATATTCGAATAGTTCTAGTCGAATATTCGAATAGTGATTTCACTATTCGTTCCCATCCCTAGAAAATTGTATATCTTATACATCCAATTTCTTTGGGAATGTACAATTTAATGACATTTAAAAGCTATGTCTAAAGATATTTTGGATGTGGAAGGAAATTAAAATCAACCATCTATTCTTAGTTCAAAAAAGAGGGTAAAACTCTGTTTTAATGTAAATCAGAGCAATGCAAATTGACTTAATTCAATTTTGATAACTTGGATGTGATCAATCCCATTAAAAATGTTTACAAGTAATAATATTTTTTAAATAAAATCTAGACACTGCATATAGTTTATGATAAAAAAGCAATAAAATTCAAGATTTTCAAAATTCTAAGTTATAATGGACTAAAAGTATGTTTAAATGCACTCCATATTTATGTAACTTAGCCTACATAACCTTTTTGTGAAACAAGGTAAGAGTATGAAGTTTAAAAGCAATGGCCTTGATAATTATAGTGAAAAGGAACTTCACATTTTACCAAATGGTTGATGTTTAAAAGGGCCATAACTCTTTCTGAATGCATAAACTGTGTAGTTATTTGATATACACTGTATCCTTATAATGATTTATTAGTCAAAAGTTAAATGAAATAGCGTTGATCCTAGTATAAGATGACCCAAAAAACACAATAATTTCCAATGTTATATGTTATAAAGGGGCTAACACTGTGTAAATAAAATACAAAGCTATGTAACATGGTCAACAAATAGCATGTATGGCAGTTATAAAGATCGTGGAGTTTGAAAGCAATAGCTCTTAATAAAGGCTTTTTCTCAGAGAATTAAGGATTGTTATACACAAAAATGGTTTGCTGATCTAAATGAGTCACCAAAAGCATTGCACTATAGATATTTTAAATCTATGTTAACTCCAGAATTATACCTTAATACTGACCTATCCTATATACAAAAAAGACATTATCTAATTTTAGGTGTTCATCCCATGATTTAATGGTTGAAAAGGGTAGATATTTAAAGATAGAAAGAGAGCAGAGATTTTGCCAACTTTGTAAACAACTAAACTTTAACATTATTGAGGATGAATATCATTTCTTTTTAGAAGGCAAAAGTTACCAACTGCTGCGCAATATGTATTTTGAAAAGTCATGGCTTAGACACGTGAATCAGCAAACCTTTTATTCTATTTTGGAATAATAAATCAAGTATATTCAAAGTATCAACATATCTTGTAAAAGCCTTTGAACTTAGACAAAATCTAATTGAAGAACTATTGTAATGTATTTGTTTGTGGATTGTCACTCTTGTGCATGTATATTATGTTACTGTATGTTGTACTATGGGCATATGGCCTCTGTACTTGAATAAACATGTCTATGTCTATACTTTGGGAGAAAGGTGAATCTAAACTCAAAACCTTTCAATCGTACAAGTTAAAATGTCCAAATTTTGTCTAAATACAATAGATGGAACTTAAGGTTACATTGTTGACAGAAATGACAGAATAATCTGGTGACAGTTAAGAACTCTATGTAGATCTATATGGAGTTAAATGTCTATAAGGTAAATCCAGACACAAAATTTATTCCGGCGCTGACGGCGCTCTAGATGGCAAACAAATCGTTGAAAAAATAGGTCTGCACACTGGAAACTGTTCAAAGGACATTAAACCTAATTGAAATTAGTAACTCACCTACTTATATGCTTGTCCATTGCCCTACGGTTGAATCGGGTCATCTAAATTAAGAATAACTTCAATGCAGGAACAGCCGCCATTAACCAAAACAAAATTCAATCGCATCTCAATTCGAGATAAAACTCACATTTTCTCATTAATGGACGGGTTTTCTCTGTTTAAATCGTATGTCAATGATTTCTAACAATTTAACGAACAAGAATCAAACTGAACCAATGCTTTTGGGCGCCCATAGACTAGTTAGATATTTACGCGAAAATTAGCTTACCGACAAAACCATGTTCAACGGACCATGTGCAGGAGAGAAAGAAAGGCCAAAGATATTCTAGCGCACACTTTCCAACGCACACTTTCCCGCACACAACTTTCAGACACACTTACTGTCGACTTTTTAGCAGCTAGCACACAACTTCTTGCAGCCATTTTAGTAAGATATATTTACCTGACAACTCCAAAGAAACATTAAAATGAATCGAATCTCCATGTAATTGAGAAAACATTCTTAAAAACACGTTATTTATCAACAACATAGATATATATAACCGTTAGTAAACGCACTAAATTAATAACACATATAGCAGCCAGTTATCCGGGCCGCCATGGTTGTTTAAATTGGCTGCGATATGTTAAAACGTACCAGTTGATTCTTTTCTCAAAAATAACAGAATAGTTACCTCAAATGCCCATATCTTCCATAGCCTTCCTCGATAGATATCGATTAAAACGGGTTAATTCGAAGGAGTTAATTAACATCTACGAATAAGTCATGGTCCCATGGGGTCACAAAAGCTGGCAAAAATAACTGCACCATGTAAAAATGTACCAGTTGATGTTTTTCTCCTAGAATAACATATTAGTCAACTGAATAAGCACAAATCTAGAATATCATCACCCAACAGAAATAGTTTGAAACAGTTTAAATCAAAGGAGAATTGTCCTGTCTACGAAATTGACATGGTCCCATGTTGTCACAAAAGTAAATCTAGATAGAACAACCATATCAAATGGGACCAATTGATGGTTTTCGCCAAATAAACCAAAAATATGCAGGCAAATTAGCAATTTTTTAAGATAGCCTTCCCCGATAGAAATCGTTTGAAACAGTTTTATACAAAGGTAAAACACAATACCTACAAAATGGACCTAGTCCCGTGGTGTCACAAAAGCAGGTTTAGATAGCCCCACCATGACAAACGGGACCAGTTGATGGTTTTCGCCAAATTAACCGACCAGAAGCCTCAAAAATATCCAAATCTAAGATATCCTTCCCCGATAGAAATTGTTTGAAACAGTTTTAATCGATGGAGAAACACAATACCTACGAAATAGACATAGTCCTGTGGTGTCACAAAAGCTGGTAAAGGTAGCCCCACCACGACAAAAGGGACCAATGGAGGTTTTCACCAAATTAACAGAACAAATGCTTGTAAACTACCCAAATCTAAGATCGCCTTCCCCGATAGAAATCGTTTGAAACAGTTTTAATCAAAGGGGAAAAACAATACCTACGAAATAGACATAGTCTCGTGGTGTCACAAAAGCTGGTAAAGGTAGCCCCACCATGACAAAAGGGACCAATGGTGGTTTTGACCAAATTAACCGACCCAATGCCTCCAAAATATCCAAATCTAAGATAGCCTTCCCCGATAAAAATCGTTTGAAACAGTTTTAATCAATGGAGAAACAAAGTACCTACAGAAAAGACATAGTCCCGTGGTGTCACAAAAGCTGGTTAAGATAGCCCCACCATTACAAAAGGGACCAGTAATGGTTTTCGCCAAATTAACAAAAAATATGCCTCGAAAGCATAAAATAACACTTACTATGTGTTTATAACACCGGATGTCAAACTGTGATGTACATTGTAAAAACAGAGATAAGGGTCATTATCTGACAGTTTGACATTATGCAATTTGATTAAACTAACAACTGTGTTTTAGCACCTTCCAATTTGCTGGATTGTCACGGTCTGATTGGATTATAATTATAGATAATTCTCCCGGATTAAACCGGATCATACCGGTCTTCCCTATTCCAACCCTCTGAAACTGAGGTAAATTTCACCACCTGTCAAAATGAAACTAGAGTGAAATTAGGAGTTGCTTTTTTACTACAGCTAATATAGATTAATGATGAAGATTGACAGAATATTTTTGAATTAGTTGCTAATTAAAAAACATCATATCCCTAGATATCAAATAATGTGGGAAGACAACGTTACAGTTAACAAAACCCTTGCATCATTCATCGGTGTATGATTAATCTGTACGATCATCAAAAAGTAGATGCGACTTATAGTTGAGTCAACGCTGAATTCCCCTAATCTTAGATCAAAGTAAGGGGTACGTCTTATAGGCAAGGGTGACTTATAGTCGAGTATATACGGTACATAATGTAAATCATGCATTGCATTTTGGTGAAGGTTAAACCAAATAAAGGCAAACACCATGGCTGATCATTTGAACAAGTTTTTGTATAGATCTGTACATATTCTATTGAGAAAAGTGTGTTATTACTACTAATTACCCTGAATAAATTTTGTCAATTGTTTAACAATAGAATTATCTTTTGTTTGTTTCAACTTATTATAGAAGGACTTTTGATGATGTAGATAATTTCAAAGAATTTTGACAATGATGGATTTTTTTCATAATACAAATTTGTTCCCTCTATTTTATCATTAAATCATTTGCTGTGAAAGGTTTTTAATAGTGGTTCAGAGAAAACATATACTTACAACATACAATTTGGTGAAGAGTAAATTCGAAATAACAAGGTTTCAGTGCATGACAATACTGTAAGTGCTTCACATATATATATATGAAGTACTTCCTGAAGTCTTGTGTTGAACCCTCATTTTGCATGGAGAGATTTTCGAATTCAAATTCTTTAGTTTGGTGGTTTTGATATTGCATGAACAGTATGTTCTGTGTCTTATTACATTACTGATATCGGTAGGATAGCTAAAACATGAGAGTATCTAGCGAGAACCACCAACCACACATACATGATAATGAGTCTTAGATGCCATGTTTGATTATGGTTTAACAACATTTTCAACATAATGTTTCAGTTGTGTCAGTAGACATATCCCTGTTTGTTCCTATTATTTCCTCATCAGTCACTGCAAATAAACCTTCTAAGCCACTGATCACTTACCCAATACAAACATTGTTGCTCTGTGGTTTAGTCAAAATAAAATAATTCAACATGAAGAAGCGTTAGTATCTCGACAATGGCTATTTCTTTAAAATTGGAGTGCCTTCTGACAGGATACTGCTTCCTTGCCAAGTGTTACTGATACAATACAATGGGTCCTGCGTGGCTCAGTGGTTAAGGTGGTGGACCCGGAACACGGGGGTCCCAGATTCGAGCCCCATCGAGGCCATTTAGTTTCGTGGGAGTGGCCTTTGGCAAGTCACTTCAGAGCCCTAGCCTAGTACTAGTGCATCCAGGAAAGTCGTTTCAGAACTGAAAAATGTAGGAATGGCCCTGACGAAGAGAACCCATATGGGACCTGTGTTGGGTAATGACACTAAGCTAAGCTAATACAAAGGGAACCTATGTTATACAAATCCAGAATTAGCACTGTTCATAAACTGAAAGAAAAAATCTCTTTCGCCCGGTTCAGGCTTTGCCTATTATCATATTACAAATCAATCTGAACACATCGGGTTTATCCAATAGAAAACACCTCTGAAATAATAGGGATGACGCCATATTGTTTCCCGCGAGAATGACGTCACTTTCTTTCGTTTCTAAAAATAGATCTTGAATGTAAAATAAAAAAAGTCGTTAAATTTGATTGAGGACACAATTATACATGTCACAACAACAAGTTCGCCATTTGGTATGAGTTACTGATCAAAAGTGATTAAAAAGAATATCAAATGCTTCCAAACACATTGAACTACTTAACTTGCACGCTTAGAAAATGTGTTAATTGGCGGATGCCGAATTACCCGAAAAATTGTAACCCTACACTTATATCCGAGGTGTATTTCACAGCTCACGGAAATACCCGAGTAGTTCCGATTGATTACAAATATCAAAGAAAAATGAAAAGAAAAGGAGGATGGGGTTTAATAGTACCTATGTAATATTAAGGTTATCCTACCCTTATTCGTTTTCCACGAAAACTAGTGAAATTTAGTAAAATGTTGTTACTTACAACGTGTCATCTATGAGTATGACTAAAGATCAATAAATTATGTAAACAGTAGTTGTTATCAAAGCCACAAATTGGTTAATTGTTGATAAAAGTTTTTATTTACCATTTTTTCCTTTTAATTTTCTTAAGTCGCAGCGTGCAGCGCAAAATTCAGTAAGGGAGAGAGAGCGCATGCGCGGCCAGAGCTGAAAGTTATATCCGGTCTTATATTTCCGGTCGTTGGAAAAAGTAGTGCGGGAAAGTGTGCGCTAGCTTCTCAATCGGAACTACTCGGGTATTTCCGTGAGCTGTGAAATACACCTCGGATATAAGTGTAGGGTAACTCGGATGATCCAAGCTGTAACTACGTGACAGCTTGGAGGCGCCCTGCGATAAAAACGCGTCAGCATTCCCCCTCTGTGTGTGAGGGGTCCAATCGGCGACGAGAACAAATATGGGCACCAATCAGAAAGAAGTTGGGATTGACCAATAAGATTGCGTATTGTTTCCATTTCCGGTAATTTACAGAAAAAAAAACATGAACGATTTTTAACGTTTGATTCACGGGAAATATGAATTCGTTTTAAACCATAGCAGTGTCATTTGATGAAATCCATTATCGAAGGGAAAGACACTTAAGTTTCAATTTTAATAAAATATCTCTTACATAAAATAGGGTGATCTGTACCCTATATATTCAAACTTAACATTCATTCGGACTGTTTGTCAACTCTATATCACGATGCTAAAAATGAAACAACATCAACTTCTCTCTGATAAAACTGATTAACCCTTTCCCAAACAATATCGACATTTGACCACATTGTTGCAGACGACTCTGGAAAACATTTTGGGTAAAGGAGAAATTGCTCATTATTAGAAGATTGTTTTTCAATTTCATCACATTTTAGAATGTCGTCTGCGAACTCTTTCAATTTGGGACAGTCAAAATTTGGTGTTTGGGAAAGACAATGTCATCATTTTGGTGTTGAAGTGATTTGCTTAGCAACAGTTATTTCTAAATAAATCCTTTGTGGTTATTTGTGTTGGTAAAAAGATAGTCACCATTTGTTATATGTGCGCTAATTAACCGTGGATATTGATACAATACACCATAAAAACAATAGCCCATTAACCAATCTAGTGATAATCAAAATCGGTTTCGATGCATGGAAGCATTGGGCAATACCTTTTCCCGTACCATTTTAGTTTTCAAAAAATATTGAATCTTTAGGTAATCAGTTTTGTTAAGCTTTCAACATTTAGTTATCCTTCTGTTCCCCAGACAAGGTCGTTACCATTCTAAAATTCAAATTGCAATAAAACACACAAACTAATCGATTAGATAAAATACAAACTATTAACTATATCAAGAAAGTAATCGATATTGTATTGGTAAAAGGGATTTGGTTTTGACGATTACCATTTCGCTGCAAACATAAATGATATTCAGAAGAAACTTGCTCTTATATCTGTAAATTTGATTATATTAATATACTTAAAAAATAAAAATCTATGTCAAATGCGTATACTTTGAGGTCAAAACTATGCTGCTATTAACAAGATAAAGGGTAAGGCACGTGTTGTATGATGTACGGCGGTGTCTGGATTAGTATCTGTGTGTGACGCGCGTCGTTCCCGTCTGGTGTAATAAAACTAGGCGTTTGATATTTAGACCAACAACCCGAAAGATGTACTATTCGATACTCCCCCTTTATAACATGCCCCGAAGTTGTTTATATAGCTTTTTTTTTGCTTTAGGAATCATTTGTTTAAAAGACATAGCTGTTATCTATATCTCTGTTTTCCATTCGCGCTCGCCCAACCTGCAAATAATATACTTTGAAATAGTTTCTAGATTTATAATTCAGATTAGACCCATAATGCCGATTTCTATAATCAAGAAAATATCAAATTGAGAGTCCATTTTCCCATAGAATCGGCCATCAGAAATAATAGGCTAAAGGCTTCTTTTGTGGCAAAAGTTTCCATAAAATAATTCTCTGATGGTTTGAGTATTGTCTAGATTTTCGCTTAGAGTCACAAATATTTTTACTCAATGAATGAATATCTACGTATTCTATTGAAATCAACTGTTGCAATACTTTGGCAATTGACAAAATTCTTATGAGGGAAAGGGAACCTCGGTTTTAATGAAAATAGATCTATTCTACCAAACGAAAAGGAACCAATATTATATTCCCGCCAGAATTTACCTGTCATTTTAACTCCGCCCCTTTCTGCAGATTTCCCAAAATGCACTACCTCGAAAAATCGATATCCGCTTGACGCGCTTTTACATCGAATGCATCCAGACGGAGAGTGAAATACTAAGTGTAGGGTTACAATTTTTCGGGTAAATCGGCATCCGCCAATTAACACATTTTCTAAGCGTGCAAGTTAAGTAGTTCAATGTGTATGGAAGGGTTGGACATCCTTTTAAATAATCTTTTTATCAGCAACTCATACCAAATGGAAAATTTGTTGTTGTGACATGTAAAGTTGTTTCTTCAATCAAATTTAAAGACTTTTTAGATTTCACATTTAAGATCTATTTTTAAACACGAAAGTGAAGTGACGTCATTCCGCTGGGAACCAATATGGCGTCATCCCTATTATTTCAGAGGCGTTTTCATTTGATAAACCCGATGTGTTCAGATTGCTAGCTTCTGTTTATTGAAAGAAAGACTTTACCGGAAGCACGCGGTGCAAGCACGAAATAAACATGAAAAGCGAGCCGAATACTGTTATGGCACTGTCAAACGTAAGACAGCTGTAACTAATTTATTTCAATGAACGAGATACAGCTTTTTAGCTCTGTAGAAACGACACTTAAATATATTGGGGTACCCAATGGGTAGTCTCAATAATGATCCGTGAACGAAGCTTTTTTCGTCATTTGGACATTTATCGTGCTTCGCTACGAAGGCGTCAGTCAAAATAGCAATAGCCTTCGAGACCAGTTATCTGGACTACCCAATGGGGAATTGGACAGTGACACACGACAAAAAAGTTATATAATTTGCCTGCAATTATCGGAATTAAAAGATCTAAAAGTAAATTTGCTCTTAACGAGTACTTTTAGAAAGAAAAAGCATCGTAGAACTCAAGTTTGATGGTTTACTTTGTACGTTCGAGTTTTACCATTTTATTTTGCGATCCTTGAAATTTACGCACTTGGTTTAAGTTGGTTCTTTAACCCTTTCCCAAACAATAACGACATTTGACCAATTTGTTGCAGACGTCTTTAAAAAACATTGTGGGAAAAGGACAAATTGCTCGTATAGAGACATTTCCCACAATGTTTTCTAATGTTTTCTACCCTATCAGAAGATTATTGCCCAATTTCATCACATTTTGAAATGTCGTCTGCAAACTCTTTCAATTTGGGACAGTTAAAAATTTGATGTTTTGGAAAGGGTTAAATGTGAATTTTATGCTGTTTTTAACGGTATTTCAGTCATATTACGACGATGAGTGCACTTATTCAAGTGGCTTGTATACTTTATCACCGTAATGAGTCCCGTCTATCAAAATATTGGGAAAAAAATACCCTTACACAGCAGGTCTATTATTACCACTTATAAAGGGGCTTATTAGGTTCTTTTAACAACAGTTTTTCAAAAATAGATATACCAATCCTACTTTGTTGGTACTCTTTAGAATCGTCTAACCAAGACAATACTAATGATTAATTCTACATGGTTTAGAGAAGCATAAAACGAGTTAGCTTCATAGGCGTAGGAGCGTTTTCAACATTGGGGGGGCCAACTTCAGATGAGGACCGGTCTAAGAATAAATGTTCCTAAACTTTTTCATGACTATTCATGCATGTACAAATTCAATAACATTATGAGAATTAAAAGAAAGCGTATGAAAACATGTATCTTTAAAAAAAAAAAAAAAAAAGGATATGCCAGGTCTCGATCTCACGCGGAAATCAATTGTGTTGAACTAAACAAAAAGTGGGAGCGACCAGACTGTCACAGCCACGGATCCAACTATTTGAAATCGTCAAACAATTATATTATTCTTTAAGCTTTAGCTAACAGTTGAAGACAATATAGAGTCTGACACCTTTTAAAGAACATGTTTTACACCACTGTTTCCGTCGATCAAAACTTCCCGGGTATTTTAGTGAGCTGAGTTTTCATTGGATAAACCCCATGTGTTCAGATTGCCATTTGTGATGATGACGTCAAAAAGATTTTGGTTATTGTTCGTAACAAAAGGCGAATTGGTATTACATAGAGCACAAAAATACACATTTATTTTTATTCTGCTGTTAAATTTCGCTTCTTTCATTTTTCTATACAAATATCTTCATTTGCCACTGTGAATATTGGGGGGGCCAAAGTATACTCTGGCCCCCCCAGTCTGGATATTGGGGGGGCCGGGCCCCCCCTGGCCCCCCCTGCTCCTACGCCTATGAGCTTGGGGAATACACTTCGTATCTAGACCCATGGTTGTTCTACGGCGCCTATACAGCTATTCATGTTTTCTGTGAAGTCGACCTGTACTTTGCTAGGGAAAAGCCCTTGTCCAACGACTCGACTCGGCGAAATGAATCGATCCCGCGAAGACGTATTTACTTTAATTCATCTTTTCCCATAAATAATCAGTTTAATTACAGTCAGCGGGAGCGCACTCGTATAGATAGACGTAACACGTCAGCCTTTGTTATCGTCGATACTTTATGGATGTTGCATAAATAAGCTATATTGCATAAATAAGCTACATTTAGGCCGGTTAATCTTACAGCAAAATAGACAACTAATATTTTGTTTCCATCATTATCTCTTGAAGGGCTTTATTATAAAGTATCGATTATCACAATATGATTTTCGTAGCGGACGACATTAAAAGCATCTTGGCTGGAATAATACCCCGCTAAAACAAGCCTTTTTGTTATTACCTTTATAGCATATATTTGAAAGACTTGTTGTCCTATTATCAGGACAGTTTACAAACCCGATCAAAGTATCTCCTGAAGTTTATTGACATCCTAACTGGACCTCGCGATGCTGTCCCCGGGAGGGTTTGGATCCTAGGTCACAAACTGACAACATAATTCACAAATCATCAAGGGATTTGCAGTTCACATAAAAACACTGAAAAACCATCGGGCAAGTCGAAGAAAGCCAGTATAGAGCAGAAGACAAATCTGTTTTTTTTTTTTTGGTAACCTCCCTTTGGTTCAATGGAGACACTTAAAGAAAACTCCAGCCATGATGGTTTTAGATCTGCACATGGCTTTCGAATGCGAAGCACGTTACCCCCGTTTATCTTGAAACGTAAAGCTTGACTTGTAATTCTCATATAAAATGTATTGAGGCAGCCGAAATCTTAAACATCAGGGGTTCTGACCAGAAAAAAGGGTTTAGTTTCATCTAAGATATAATACTGTACGGCATTGTTTATATGGTCATCAGATATCAGAGCATCCTCAGCAAATCGGAACGATTGTGTCGTATTTACACCACCATCAGGCCAACCATAGAGACGGCTATATATTGAACACCCTGGGTTTCTTTGTAAAGATAGGAACAATAATCGGCAATGTTGCGGGGGCAAGCTCGTTCTAACTCCTCCGGCGAATATTATATTTATATATGTTTGTCTAAAATTAGCATGTCTAATCATCGCAAACTCACTCGGAACAACGCTTCACGAAACGAATCCTCACGGCTTTATATTTGATTCACATAACTGAATCACATTATTGAATCTTTTTTTCTTTTATTTTTTTTTTGTTTCAAATTGACTAAGATTATACGGGAAAAGCATAATTTGTCATTTTAGAAGTAGAAAGCATTATTTTCTATGGTAGTAGCCCGAACCGCAAAGTTAATAACTTATAACAAGTCATTAAACTTAATAAGTTAAAACCCTTTTTTGTTTTTGGTATAAAAAAAAAAAAAGATTTTATCGATCTGGTATAATCAATCAATTTGAATAATTATAAACAACGCTGAGGATTTCTACGTAACGTAACGTTTACCCTACAAGAGGTGCATATTGATATTTCATTTTAATTCAGTATGATATATGTAGACAGAGACAAAGACATTTTAGAAGAAGTTAGTGTCGGCTGCTGCATAATACCTAGAGGATGGAAAGATGAGTGTTAATACAGTCCCCTCCCTCCGAAATTGAAACGGGAACGGGAAAGGAAACAATATAAAATGTGCGTTTTCTTTCTTTCTTAATGCTAATGTCCATCGCTGGAGTGAATGATTACAATCGTCATCACTAAACTTTTTCAATTTCAATTGATAAAAGTAATCGCTGTTTGGCACGATCCTTACACAAGATAGATATGTGGACACTATCTGATCTGTTCCCATTCTACTTTTTAGCTCGACTATTCAAAGAAAAAGGCAAGCTATACTACTCACCCTTGCGTCGACGTCTCACCTTGGTTGATTTATGCTATGGAAGTTTGTATCTTAATTACTATTGTATGCAATGGGTTGACAATTCAGTCCTGTGTTCAGGGACGTTACTTAAGGTACCTGACCAATTTAATTATTACATAGCTCTTGTTATGATTTTAAGCACATTATGGCACCTTTTGTACTTTGACAATTTTGGTGAAAGTTTTTATAATCAAGTTTCTTTCTCAACAACTAATGTAGTGATCAGATTAAAACTTAACGAATGCGTCAGAATCATAATCCAATGTCACTGACAAAATCCCTCAAACCTCACTTTGTTTTAAGTAAGATAATTCCTTTATCATAATCAGACAACATTGGCCATAGTTTCAAATGCATGTTTGTTTTTCATTTACTACTAACGTTCTAGTGAATGCATTAAAATTTCACGGATGGACAAAGTGTCACAGTATAAGCTGTCTGCTATTGATTTGAAGCAATTTGTAATAACTCAAATACTGAGAAATGGTTAAGGTTTTTGTACATTTTCATATTTCAGAAACAAAATATCTTCAATGACCTATACCCCTCTCTGACATTATCGAATAGTCGAGCGCGCCGTCTTATGGGCAGCTCTTGTTATATGTCAAACGCATCTTTATACATAATTATTTTGTTAGGTTTTAATGTAAACAGCGAAGACATTTGCGTGTAGGCGGGACCGCTCTGTTGGTAGGGCAGTTACACAGCTTGTAGTGTTTAGGGTTCGAGTCTCGGACTTGATACATGTCTACTCACCAAGTAACAGCAGTACGTCATCGACTACAGCGTCAAGAAAGCCATCTCTTTGAAAATCTTTTTTCATTTGAATTTTAATCTATTCTTCTTTTTGATTGAAACTAAAGAAGATAACTGCATAATGGCAATGGACAAAACATCCTTAATAGATTTGTCCGTAAAACGAATTAGACCAAGACGCCCTACCTAACTTTACCGAAGTCATTATTTCTTAGTACAGCTAAGGCTACTCAGGGTGTACATATGTTTAGAGTTGAGGTGTTGTAAGAAAGATCCTGTTTTAAAGAAACGAAAAGTAATTTGCGGAAATTAGAAATTAGAAAATAGAAGAGAGGAAACACCAGCATGACACATTCCATGTGTTTGGAGGGGATATGAAGGGTCCAATTTTATCACTGGGGATAATTTGTATATTAGTGTGAGTGATAATGCCATGACTTATTCATGCTGGAATTTCGCCGATTCCCTGAATATTCATGTGTGTGAGTCAATATCACAAGTACTTATGTCTTGAGTTTATATATTTGGTAAATATTGTTCCTAACGCCACCCCTTACTCTCATGCTTACACAACATATGACCTGTTTTTTTATCAGAATAGTTGCCTGGTAATTTAAGCTAGATCAGGGTTCGGATGGCCCTTTCGTCTTTTTGGACCTTACCATTCTTATCATAGTTTTCTCTTGTGTCATAGGCGTAGGAGCGTTTTCTAAATAGGGGGGTGGGGGTGTCAGATGAGGACCTGTCTAAGAATAAATGTTCCCAAACTTTTGTCATGACTATGCATGCATCTACAAATTCAATATCATTTAATGAATTAAAAGAAAGCGTATGAAAATGTGTATCTAAATACACACAATAAACCAAAAAAGTGAAAAAAGGATAGGCCAGGTCTTGATCTCACGCGGGAATTAAATGTATCGCAATGGACTGTTTACGATTGCTATCAGACTGTCACAACCACGGGTACAGCTATCATCTCTTTTAATAGAGAATTATTTTATTTCTAAGCTTTAGCTTATGGGGGCCCCCCCGGCCCGCCGCCCCCGGCTCCTACGCCTATGGGTGTGTACTGAGGGAGCTCATTTGAGAATAAAACGGTTTCAGCTTATCGTCATAACAAACATTACCAATCATTGGGGATTTGACTGTGATCATAGATTTCACTCATCGACCATAAGCTCCAAAGTCCCCCCTCCCCCACGCTTTTATTGTAAACCTTTGTTGAAACTTTTACCGACAACCCTTGAGTTCCGAGAGTCATGTACATTTTGATCAAATTTGCGATTAAACTTTTTGATAGTTTTGTAAAGATTTTGACTTGAAATCGGCCACAAAGAACTAACTAGCTTAAATACCGATCTTAAAGTACATCGTATATAAAGACTTTTCCTCGCAATATAGGCCTACCGATATATATTCGATATACTTAGATAATTTCGGAGAGCATACCAAATTAAGAGAGGAACAGAGGTTATAAATGCTCAGATCTGATCTCAATAATAAAATGTGATCATATGAAACATTGATAAAACTACAGAGAAAGATGTGTTCGAAAAATTGTTTCGGTGTAATAATAAGTGTAATTATAGGCTTTAACATGACCAACACTGTTGTATTGGACAATGTACCGGACCTTCTGTGAAGTATGGGTACTTTACGGAGATGACTTTGTATCTTCGTTTGTGACACAACTCGGAAACCAACAACACACATACCTATGTAGTGTATACAAAGGCATACTTGTAAAGGCTACTTCTGGCAACTTTATACATGCGTAAGGTGTGGACCGCATATTAGCAAGGGGTTCTTTCTTTTAAGACCTTATACTAGGCTCTTGGCTAAAACACCCGGCATGAATCAGTCTGTGAAACAGTCTAAAATGTGTCTCATTATGCAAAGGCAATGTAATGATTTGCAAAAGTCCTAAATGTTCTTGGGAAACTTTATGGCGAAATTTGACATTGCTTGTTTATGATAATTGGATTCTCTTTTAATAATAGTCTTTCGACTCGAGCTATGCAGTGTCTGCACAACATGGTTCTGGGTAATACAGCAGTATTTGGGTGCAAGGCGGGCGGGTTGGTTAGGGGAATATCTTCTGGTCGAACGTGGCAAAGCAACAGTACAGGTTTGTCGGTTGGTCTAGTTTAAAGGCTCATCATGCTACACTTATGTAGAAGCCGACTTAAATGTACAATACGGTAGAAAGAGGCGATCAATGTTTCCATCTGTAAGTCAAAGTTTGTCACAATGCTTTCGAAGTTGATACCAATTGATTACATGTACTCTACAACACTATTGTAAAGCATGTTATACGAACATCCCCCACCCCGCGGGAAACCAGCGTCGAACACCAGGAATAGAGCCTCTGCCTTAAAATGTCCGGACACTGGAAGGAATGAATGGCAGATTAACACTTTGCGAGCCCCTGCTCTTTATTCA
>OX401422.1:21507490-21553248 GCA_947846245.1 Cerastoderma edule | reverse complement strand
GGGGGGCCAAAGTATAGTCTGGCCCCCCCGGTCTGGATATTGGGGGGGCCGGGCCCCCCCTGGCCCCCCCGGCTCCTACGCCTATGTTTTTAAGTGCAAGGCAGATTCTGCTTAACTGGATACAAACCCACAACTTCAAAACTGATAATGTATGTGCTTTTTAAGTGCAAGGCAGATCCTGCTCAACTGGATACAAACCCACAACTTCAAAACATTGATAACTTTCTTACATACTTTGGGCTATGTGCTCTTTGAGTGCCAGGCGGATTTTGCATTACCTGATACAACCCCACAGAAAATGGCAGTGGAATACCACTGGAATACCACTGGAATACCACTGGAATCCACTGGTATTTAGAATACCGGTGGTATCATGTTGGTATTCCAGTGGTCAGTGGTATTTCAGTGGTATTTCAGTGGAATTTGGCAATTGTTCATTGGTATACCACTGTATTAATGCCACTAGCAATGGCATTTCAGTGGAATACCAGTGAGAACAGTACCACTGGTATGTCAGTGGCATTCCCTCATGAAGCTGTTATGTTGAATTTTGTCTGGAGGTAGTCTGGATTGATTCTGAAAACAGTCTTGAGGTTAGATTCAGACATCTGAATATTGTCTGACACAAGCTGTTTACAGCCTGAATAATTTCTGAACATTATCTGAGTAGTGCTTAATTATCTCCAGAAATATTTTTTTTTAATTAAGATTTGTTTAAAGTTGTTCTGATTTTATTTTCCAAAATCAAGAAAACTCTGCGAATATTGGCTGAATGACTTTGAAAATCCCCACATATACTGACATTTTCAGAAATAACAAAAGGAAGTCAAAACAAGAACTCTTAGAATAAGTTGAAACCTTTTTTACTTTTTGCTAATAAAAGACATCCTGATAATTCTTGCTTTTCATGGTTGAATAACAATATAAATACTCTGTCAAGATTAGCAGTACAGTTGTGTGCTCCATTTCCAGCTTCTAGTCAATCACACTAGTCAGCCACTGCATAACTATGGTTATCCCAAGAACACATTGCACATTTTTCCCAAACTAAAGTAAACGAAATGCATGGAAATAAGAAACCAGTGTCTTTAGGTAACTTCCTGATACATTACAATGGGTCACATGCGGTCAGGGGGTCTTCATGTCTTGTGTTGGTTGATTCAAGTCGCCTTTGTCTGCAATTTAGATGTATTCTCCAAGTTCTACCAAGATTTAACTGCAAATGATAAAAAAAGATATTTAATGACAGACTGTAGCTTACATGTATATGGACTCTTGAAGGCCCTTATATTCACATGATTAAAATGGTCAACAGATCCACACATCAGTTTATACAGACCAACATTCGTGAGATAGTTACTTAATGAAAAGGTGGAAGGGAAGGAAAGAATAGTCATGACAAGCATCATTGTTTAAGTGTTTTGGAGGCAGGACTACCAGAGGTCAAACATGAGAGCGGTGGAGAAGGATCATATTTGCCCATGAATAACAATCTAGATGAAGTTTGGGAAAAGCTTTTTACACTGTGGTTGATGTATTATGATATACATAGGTTCTTTTTCAAATTATAACTGATAAGATCAAGAAACAAAACTATTCTAAGATGGCTTACAATTACAAAAAAATTGTGCTCTCTTGTATGCAAGGCAAGATACTTTTGAAGCAGAAATGATAAAAAAAAATTAAGTCTGACAACACAGTCTTGTTAGGTGCATCAAATGTGTCCTGTGGCTGTCCTGAATAGTTATATAGCACATGTTATATATCTGTTCTTGAAAAATCCTTCCCTTTTAGACAAATTCCTTATGTGATCATTGAAGATCAATCATACTGCATGATTTAGAAAAATTTGAAATTCCGATTGACTTTATGAGCACAGCTCTGAAGACTTAAATTTCATTCTATAAAGTAATCTTACCAAATAATATCGAACTGAGCTGCTGAGATATATGCCGCATTTCTTCATCAACTCCATCAAAACAATCTAAGAAGAATACTTTGACATTCCCACAGCAAACGAGACCTAAAATCAATAGGCGAAAAAAGAAACTTTGATTTACAAATGTGTTTCTTTAAAAAGATATACGAAAAGTCTACAAACAAAATATTGGAAAAGACTATAAATTGCAAAACAGAACTTGAAATCATAAGAACAGTGAAGCTCAATTTTAGAAAGCTTATTGTACATTTATGAACATAAACTTCAAATCACTATGCCTCTCTCAGCATGTTTTCAAATTATGGTAACACAAGATTTGAATGTTAATGAGAGGTAGTGTCTGACTCAGCTAACTAACAGAACGAAATTCTGGTGGTTATACCAATCCTCACACACCTTCTTAGGCAGTAGAAAGGAGTCTTCATAAAAACATATACTATGACCAAAAGAATTCACTTTCAAGACATTTCTTAAGCTAGTTAATAAGATACTAACTTGCACACACAAATCTGTAACCATTAACACATTGATGTTACTCCAGATGAAGAAGTTAAACTCTCCTTATTCTTCCAATTTTCAATCAAAAATAACTTAACTATTTTTACTCTACCGTCAGATACATGATGTTATTAACATTTGACATCAATGAGATAAATATTGTTCTTTATCCAACTATGTCACATTTTATAAGACAATTTCATGAAAATACCCACCTATTTTCAAATGAAGGTCAGGTATAGACAGGATGTTTGTTATTGAAAACACTTTTGACTTTCCCCGCACACTATCCAATTTCATCTGCAAAACTTAACATTTGGCTTCCATAACATGACGTATGCAACTGTCCTTCACTTGCAGTGTGGTACGTAAGACCTCATCTTGAATAAAGAAGAAAACCATAAAATTGATCATTTGAAAAATGTGTTTATTAGGTCTTTGGAAAAATAAAGTTATGTTTTAAATGTGATGACCAAATAAAAAAAGCTGTAACTCTGGATATGTTTTCTTAAAATCTTACTATTATGACTTCACGAATTAGTTATAAGTAATATTTCAATGATACTGCATGCTTAAATATCTCCATATATTTGTAATCAATTATTGTGACCCAAGACACTTAGATCAAAGCACTTGCATAATACTGGTAATTAAAATCCCAAGAGAGCTGTAATATAACTGCATAATATCTTGACATTGCATTAAACCCCATATAGAGATATAGACACACAGTTCATTTAATTGTTCAATTTGGTTGACATAATTAACACATAAAAGCAAGGAGGAAACTGATTGTCAAACACAGCTTAAAATTACATGACCATTGCAGACAGGAAACAAATCAAATCCTTAAAATATTTGACCACATTTAAATGTGGTCCTTTGACATCAAATTTCAGAACGCTATGTTAGTACTGGTGAAATTCCAAACTAATATCAAAGATCCTGTCAATCAATCAATTATGAAGATAATGAACCATAATAAATACTTCGTCAGGAACCATAATAAGTGGCAATGATGAACAACATACAAGTATATATACTTTGTCACTGCCTCTTGATTAGAATCTTATCATATTTTACCACACACAAACTCGCATGGAAACAAGAAGTCAATAATTTGTGTAAAAAAAATATGCAGAAGTACAACTATCCGTGGATGATGCAAAAAGCAATGCAATGTTCACGGCCATCCGAATTGGTGGAACGGTCGAAATAACACCTACATAAAAAAATATCACAACGGGGTGATTTGTAGAAATGTTAACAGACAAATTAATGAATTGTTGTATCCAAAAATCGACCAGTGTTTTCATCATGCTGTCTCACCTGTAAAGGCAAACAAAAGACGTATAATTCGTCGAAAAATATACATGTAAATGATCGGGGAACAAGTTTATTTACCTTTGCCTGGGTCTTTGCCTTAATCAGGAAGTAGTAAATGCGCATGCGCAAATCTGGAATCGGGTTTTCATTGGCCAAAATGAAACAGTGCGCGTTTTTTAAAATCAATTTCGAACAGACTGCAGCTTTCTCGAAGAAAAACGCGTCGTCAAATCCACAATGGCGAACTACACAGTAAAAGTTGAACATCCCCGGGAATCATTATTGATTTTAGCTGTAAGTACTAAGTTTTTTCTATCCTTTTATTATCTCAAGAGAGATGATGTTTTGTGTTTTTGAAGTATCAAATCGTCATTTTACCCAAATTGACCGAGCATAATTCCCCTCAAATCTATATTTGCCCTGATTGTGTCAATTTTGTCTTATGGCATACAAAGTTGACTTTTATTGATGTGTAATAATATTTTTAAGACATCTTCCTGAACGTGTTAACACAAGTTGAATATAGACCTTGAAAGTCCTTTTAAATATGTTGTTATCGGCATTTATCATGAGAATCACGAGTAAAATCTTTTTTCGTGGATATATGCGTTTAGTTTGAAACATACAGTTTGTGCCTTATTGATATATATAGAGAATCTTTTCAACTTTTTTCCCCAAGTTGTCTCAAGCACAGGGGCCTGGGTCATTCCATGATCATAATTCAAAATAGTCTGTGAAGGCTTTCTTAAGTTTATGTTTTGAAAGGTGGTGGTTCTTTTTAAATAAACAAATTCAAAATATATAATATATATGATTAATGATTTTGCTAGGTCTCCACATGTTGTAACGGAATCAGATTTTGATTTGCCCATTTTTTCTATGTTTTACAGAACATTCACACACTGTTATTCAGGACAGGTGTTGCAGTTAACACACTACAACAAGCTGCGTTTGGGTAATGGTTAGCCCCGAGGACTAAAGACCAGTCAAATCAGGTTTGATTCACGATGGCAATCAACTATTTCACTGGGGAGTGTTCTTAATTTGGCAAGACATGTATCCTAGCATAGTACTGGTAGGTACACTTACTATAACTCTACAGTGCAGTGGGTTTTTTTTCATTAATTGGGAAAAGGCTTGTTGATTTTTGGACATTGTATCAATGAAATTGCTTAATTGGGAAACCAAATTGCTGAAGTCATGTATCTGTGAATTTTTTAGAAAACTGCATGATTTTAAAGAAACTTCCAGTTAGGAAGTTGCGTTTTATCGGTTGGCTGTTATATTACGAGAAAAAGCCCTTCAATGAGTACATTAATGGAAAAACAAACAAACAAAACAAAGTTGTGACAGATTTTATCATGATCAGATGTGATTACTTTTTTTAGATTGTCTGTTTGCTAAGTTTGTTACATTAATGGCAATAGTCATTTGATGTGATGACTTTCTCTTTCTATAAGAGTTAGCTTGCCAACATAAATATATTTTCCATTGGCCAATGCTGAGGACAAGTTGTTTTGGAGGTGCAAATTTCTGATCAGATGTGGATCATGTCTTTCACTCTTTGACAGATTTCTACGCTAGCAATGGTTCTTTACACCATTTTTTCCATTCAATATGTGTATTTGTTGTAGATGAAGGCATTGACTTCGTCTGTTTACCATTATATATAATGCATTTTGTCAATCAAGCCCATATTAAATTGAATAATGGACTTGTGGTTGATTTTATTTTCAGCTTCAGAGGTGCATTAGAACCCTAACTTCATGTTCAAACAAAGACCGAGTTTTCTGGAGTTGTTTGACATGCACAAGTGAATGAAGGTGCCCCACTGTTGGAATGCTCTAACAACAACATTTGCACCACTTTTATCATGAAAGGTATGAACCAACCTGTTATGTACTGTATGTGTAATTAAATAAAAAAAAACATGACATTGTCAGAATGAATTGACATGTGTTAACTAACCATTGTATAATAAGCTGATCATAAGAGGCAATTTATCCTTTTGTAAGAGTTGTCTTCTTTCTGCTGCAGGTGATTAAGAAATCAGTTTAAATGGATAAACCTGTTCCATAAGCTCGAAAACCTAAATTCCACTGAAAGCATTTGCATGTTAAACGTTTTGGCCAATTGTATAAATAGTCTTTAAGACTATTTAATTTCTAGTAAGCATTGTCACTTTCAAAGCGGTCATAACTATGATATTTACTGCATCCTTCTGTAAGGTTTCCTTAACACATAACACCGCAATTTTGCATCTTGCAGCTGACGACTTTCAAAAAGCATTGTGGCGAAAGAAGAAATTATTTATCACAAGTAATTTCACCTTTTGCCACAATGCTTTTTTCAATCTATTCACACACAACATCAACACACCATCAACACTGATATGTTTTACAAAGCTTTTTTTAAGTCACCAGCTTCAAGTAAAAAATTGTCTTGCAGGTGGTAATAAGATAAAAAAAAAAAACTTAGGACAGTAGAGACATACAAGTTTTACAAATGCCTCTAATTGTGTTTTGACCTTTTGTTTATTTTCAGCTCACATATTTCAGATGTTTAAAGATGTGGATTAGAACTCAGCAGCATAATTAATTTCAAGATCCGGAATATAAAGAAAAAGATGGTGATATAATTTTGAGGATACAGAAAATGAAAATTGACAATTCATTTGAATATTGATGATAATATTTAATCTAATGAGCATTAAAGATGTCATTCTAGTTTTATTTGTCTAAATGTTCATTAATGCTTCATTGTATAATTGACACTGAATTTTTTTTACAATTTTAGTTTACATGTGTATATAGTCCATGCATTTATTGTTTGTCAGAAGAAAACAGACTGATCTTTTCGGTAGTAAATTTCCCTGGAATATCGGTGGTGATTCACTGGCATTCCAGTGATATTTTGCTGGCATACCAGTGGTGTTTCATTGGCATTCCAATGGTGTTTCACTGGCATTCCAGTGGTGTTTCACTGGCATTCCAGTGGTGTTTCACTGGCATTCCAGTGGTAATTTACTGGTATTCCAGTGGTGTTTCACTTGCATTCCAGTGGTATTTCACTGGTATTCCTGTGGTTTCCACCGGTTTGCCACTGGTTTTCAGTGGAATACCGGCAGATTTTACCACTGGTGTTTTACTGAAATGCCAGTGGTATTCCACCGGTATTCCACTGGAATATCAGTGGTTTTACCTTTGAATACCAGTGGTATTTCACTGGAAAGCCAATGAAATACCGGCAGATTTTACCACCGGCATACCGGTGGAATACCATTGGTAAACCAGTGGAATACCAATGGTGTTTTTCACTAGGGAAAGCTTTAAGAAGCATTGCTTTGGTCATAAGAGGATGTATTTATGTATTCATTGTATTGATGTTGGACATTTTTGAAAACTCAGATGTATTACTTTTGCATTTGAACTAAAAACATGGTTTCTTTTTATTCACACTCCAAACTAAAGCATGTTTGTGGCAATATGGGTCATGAAATGCACCGAAGATAAAAAGGAGACATCCGACATTTATCTAATCAGTTGAAATGCATCAAAAATATGTGACCGTATCTAGCATTTTGACTGGATTGGAGTTCGTGCAAGCAAACGTTTTTAACTCCTATCTTTGGTCTTTATCAAATCTATAAATATGACATTTACTCACATACAATCTTAAGATGCATGTTATCATCAGACAATTACATGTACTAGTTTTGCGAGAGAAAGGTCTTGTGTGATCTTGCAAGCGTTGCAAAATTCTCCAAACAATGGCACAAATAGCAAAGCTGAAATGATGAAACCATTCTGTTATCTTGAATTGACTGTAAACATTTAACTGCCAATATGAAAAGTTTGTATGCAACAGGAGAGTGCTGATGTATTGTGGACTTGGAAGGACATACACCCTGAATGAGTTTAGATTGAACATTCATGAACATGCTGCACCAATTTTATTTCATTATCATTGGACAACAGCCACCCATGAAATATAAAATGTAAAGCTCAATCTGTAGTCACTACTATGAGAGTGTTCACAGGCAAGATAGAATATTGAGAGGCTAGTACAGAAATATCATGTATTACTTGTGTGACTTATATATCTATCATTACATTGGAGCAAACTCTATTGTACAAACTTATAGTAAATCCTAAATGGAGACTGGGCTTTAATCTATGTGCTGATGGGTTAATCATGTATATACTGTCATTTAATCTTGTTCTACTCTACTGGAGATTGCATTCCACCAAATCATCGTCCGATTATATGTCTAGACTGAGAATAAGTCCCGAATGACCTTTTCTTTTTTGTTTTGACTGTAATTTTGATTGTGGACTAGGTCTGTGTTCTTTTCTTCTCCGCCATGTTAATCTTCTATGTTTGGTGTACACGTCACATGACAGCCCACAATGACGTAACTAATTATCATATATCGGATGCATCATCAAAGGGGGTGATGCAATGGGGCTTTTTCTTCAATATCATTTCAAAGTGATTTCAGCAACTTTCTTTTTATGATTATTTGTTTGAAGCCTATCTGAATACCATATATGCAAATTCTATTTCTTACAAGTACATTTTTATCGTATGACGTCCGGAACCTTTAATGGTCTCTGGTAATCTGATGGTTTATGGTTTATATGGTGTCGCTGATAAGCCTTATCTCTAAACCTTAAGGGGTTAATAGGAACTAATGCATGGAATGGATTTAAAATCCAACCAACATCTATGGTCATTTATTGTGGGTAATGAACAAGTAGGTAGTGGATTACTTAGAGGCAAAAATGTGTTTGGTTTATGAAAATAGTGGTTTACAAAAGAAAGTGATCAGATTTTGTAATGAAGGAATGATGGTAAAAGATACCGGCATGTATTGTTTCTGAATCAGTCTTGTTAGGAAGGTACCCCTGATGAAACGAGAGCTGTCTGTAAGACAGTATGCTCGACTATTCGATAAATGCTTGACTATTCGATAAAGTCGGAGAGGGGTATAGGTCAGCGAAATATTATTTGTTTCTAAAATATGAGGGTGCACACAATGATTTCTTACAATAGTTGTTGAGAAACGAACATGCATGCAAATCTTAAACCAAAATTCTCTTGGTACAAGAGACCAAGTGGTTTGCTTGAATACAAAACAAGAGAAACATGAAACTTGGTCAGGGACCCTACATAATGACACTGAACACATGTGTGATGTATCAACACATTTTATACTGTTGCTCATTGATACAAACTTGCAGGTAAAAACTTAACCAAGACTTTCTAAGTACAAAAGCTGCATGATTTGCTCAAATTAAATACAAGAGATTGGAAACTTGGCCAGGGGCCTTTAATTATGACCCTGATCACAAGTGTGAAGTATCAACCCATTCCATACAGCAGTTAATGAGGTACAAACTTGCATGCAAAAACTTAACCAAGTTTTTTCTACATAAAAAAGGCACATAATTTGTCATAGTTTTCTTGTTATTTTTTGAACCGCTTTCAAAGAGTAACAATAACAGGTGATGTTTCAAATCTATGTTCTGTTGAGGCCGGTGTCCCTCAAGGTTCTATTCTTGGACCGCTTTTATTTCTTGTTTATATTAATGACATAGTTAATGATATTCAGGCTAATATAAACCTTTTTGCAGATGATACTAGTCTATCAATGGTCATAATGAATCGGGCTGAAACTGGCAGTATCTTAAGTCTGATATTAACAAAATTACTAATTGAATAAAAAAATGGTTTGTTAAAGCCGTACTTGTGCTCATTAACACTTAAATTGTGAAAGTTCTAGAATAATTGAAAATTAACTTATAAGTAGTACTGAGGAATATTCAAAATATGAAATTTGGTTGGAAATGACATTAGTTCTGCTACGATTTTAATCTTGTTATTCTGACAATACCTTTTTTATTCTTCTGGGTAGAAATTTCTGAACAACCTATATATATAAATAGTGCTTATTTCTTTTCCGGTTTTATTTTGCTCACCGAATGTCAAACACCTAGGTGGTGATCTTGTACTGACAAAATATAATCATATCTAATTAAGCAAAAATTAATTTATTGATATTTACCCTGTTTTCCTCCTCATTCAAACCATTTTCGCTTGACGGAAATGATGTATGCACCTTTGAGCATGCGCAGAAATAGGTTTTTCCGAAGACCCATGTGAAGATGGTATCTAAAATTACCACCTCTTACTCTAAGTTAAGACGTTTACAAAATAAACCAGTTTAAATGCCCTTAGATATCTGCTATTTAAATGTTCTAGATATTCTTTGTACAGCGACAATCAGGGTTGGGAAGACGTCAATCTAGTTTTATGTTACTTCAGAAATCGTTGTTGTTCTTTTTCCGGTAGAAGACAATTTATTTCAAAAAGTTAAATTCTCCATTTCTGAGAGAGTCCCTTTAAACAGTCCACGCCAACATTCCAACATTTAAAAACAAAATGTCTTCTCTCTTTTTTTATCTTTTTCAATCAATGTATAACTTTTGTTATTTTCTTTATTGTATTTTCCTTTTTCATCATAAATACATGCAATGTCGCGTATCCGCTATTGGTACTGGAAAAGAACCTTATCAGCTTTGGCTTTCGTTCTAATCCATTTCATCTATATTGTATAACTTGATATTTATGCATACTGTGTATATTTCTATGAACAAACTGTTTAAACTAATTCTTTACTTCTAAGTTGCTGGAATCCTGTTATTTTGTTAAATAATGTGAAGTGAGCAATTGTGCCTGTCAGCGCTTCTATGGAAAAGCCAGTTTATAAATAAACACATGAAGTCCTTCTCGCATACCTTGCTAAGGTCATGTGACATAATTGGTAAATCGAAGAACCATATGACAATGGCAACTAAAAATAGCACCTTTTACTCTAAGTTTATCTTGTTGTCTATGAAAAACTGTTTAACAGTTTGCAATATCTGCAATACCAACTTAATGATCCATTTCTCTTCTACATGGTTATAAAAGGGTTTGGAAAGTTGTCAATAATCTAGTTTTATGTTACATAAGAAATCTATTTTGACATTTTATCAGTACAAAATGTTTTATTCTAAATAGCCCATATTCCAATCTGTGTGATAGTCATTTTAACTCTAAGGTTAATTTTGGTGAAGATCTTTGAGTAATCATACTGGATACTGAACATAAGGGGGATATCATTGTAACAAACATTTGCATGAAGTTTGGGGAAGATTTAATGTAATCTTTGATAAGGAATACTGATACATAGACTCCATATAATCATTTAGGGGTATTATACACACATCTCTGAGAGAGTGAGCATCTTTAATTACCATTAACTTTGAAAAAATTAACAAAGGTTTCCAAGTGAATTTATTTGGAACACTTTGTTTTTCAAAGTCTACAAATACAGTGAACCCTCGTTTATCCGGACACCGATTATCCGGATGTCCCGCAATCCGAACAAAATTGTAAGGGAACGGAATTATTGGACCAGTTTATTGCAGACGACTTTTGAAAACATTGTGGGTAAAGGAGAAATTGCTCGTGACGAGCAATTTCTCCTTTTCCCACAATGTTTTCTGCCATATCAGAAGATTATCTTTGAATTCCATCACGTTTTGATATGTCTTCTGCAAACTCTTTCAATTTGGGACAGTCGACAATTTGGCGTTTGCTAAAGGGTTATAACTATACACCGCTCATACAGACCGTTTATGTCTTAATGTGAATAAGAACATGCTCTGCTTCATTAGTCCGGATTTTTCGGTAAACCGGACATTTTGTTGGGAACGGACGTGTTCGGATAAACGAGGGTTCACTGTACTTTATTAATATTGGGTCCCCATTATTCATTTTATACATTGATCCTGCTTGTATGACTTGTTGGCATCCATTACTTTTTATAAATTTCTTGAGTTCATGATTTTCTCCATCTTTGGTAGAATACCTTAACACTGAAACTGTGAAAATTCTAGAATAATTGAAAATTATCTTAAAAGTACTTTAATTCCCTTTTGCAGAGGAATTGGGTCTGTTACACGTTTACATGATGCTTTTAAAAGAGTGAATACTATAAGGTTTGTTTACATAAGCGATAAAATAAGGTCAGCCGAGAAACGTTGAGAACCAATGAAACCCAAGAAATTCTCCATTTTGAATGTTCATGTTGTAAATATTAGATAAGTGAAAGTATTTTTATGTGTTCCCTTGATATTTCTAACCAGGTGATCGCCACTCATTAATATGAGCTATTTAAATGTTACTCAAATGTAAACAATGAAGTTAAATTGGTGGGGACCAAATTTGTAAAAATAGCATTTTGAAAAATAGATAACAAACATTGCAGGCATTATATTGGCATGATCCTGTGGTTTTTCGCTATGTTTCATCATATTCTATCATAATTTATAACCCATACTACCCAACGGCCTGTTTCATTAACGATCATAAGTGCACATTCACTCTGAAGTTAGATTTTTTCTCTCAGGCACATTTAGTCAATTTTTGCTCTTAACTCCAAGAGAGGTCTTGGGCTCTTTTTAAGTGCGATGATGTCATGGAATGGAGGCCATTTTTCCAAGATTTTGAAAGATTTTATTTCATTCAGAACAAGATATATATACTGTTTATAAATGATCTAGAATTACACACCATAAATTATTCCATTCGCACATGTACATTATCGATTTTAAACAGTGAGACGCTCGACAATCTGTTCTCATTCACCTCTAAACAAGTTGCAAATGTGCGAAGCGAGAGCCCGAAGAAGCGTCAAGTCACGGTATACCAGTATCACGCATTGTATTTTCGGCCAGGTTAGTGATGGAAAATCATCATGCTACCAAACTTTTTTTTATGTATTTTTGTTCCTTTTTTGGCCTTATTTTTATGATAACCCATAAATCTAATGTATTAGATGACAAATATTTTTGAATCAAGGTTTAAACTATTTCAATGGACGGTAAGGATTATGATATAATTTCGGTACAATGCGGTAATATTTACGCTATGCCGGCCAAATTGGTAAATATGAGATAGTTGCGAACGTTTTGTTTTCGCTCCTAACTTATGATCGTCATAAGCAGTTGCAATAGTTTGATGAAACGCACATAAGAACCTTCGTAAGTGGGATTTTAATCACTCTTAGCAAAGTGCACTTAAGACAGCGCTAGTATGCTTTAAACTTGAAAGGAAAATTTGTGTGAGAAAACCACCCCACCTACACCTCTGTCTCATAAAGACATAGAGACAGGCTAAAATTGTGTATATCTCTATAAAATATCAATCTGAAAAATCAAGCACAGACCATTTAAACTCTTATCTGGACTGCCTCCAAGGCAAAATCTACTTCAATCAGGACCAACCACTACTGCTCCCCCTGAATGTTTTAGTATAGACTTATGAGCGCTATATTACGGATTGCCTCTGCTCATCCACTGTCAGCTCCTGCTGACTAGTGATGGCTGACTGAGATGCATCTTTTGTTCGGATGGTTGATATGTTCTCATATTGCGACTTACTGGATCATATAGGAAGCAAAAAACAATGTTTCAATGCAAAACTTAAGTTTGTCCTTTGCTTTGGCAAAGAACCAACTACAAGCATTGCACTGAAACCTTGAAAAACAGAACAATAAAACAAAACTAAAAAAAGGCAATTTCAAAATGAAAATTATTAAACACTTTATGAACTGCAAACAACCTTCTTTACTAAAAGCAGATGACATTTTGAAAAATGGAAACAGTTCTGTAGAAAAAAATCTATAACATTTAAAATCTACTATAAATAGCAAAGATTCAATGCAAGACTAGTAAGACATTACCGCTGACTGTACAGTCTTGCATTGAGCCTCCAACATAGGGAGTAAATTTAGTGAAGCTTTTCAAAAGTTGTATAATCTGTTACCTTTGTCACAATATTTTCAAAAAAGGTATGTGTCTGAATGATTTATCCAAATGGTTGTCAACAGTTCATAAAGATTAACTCTCTACCAAACAAACTTTTTGATCATCCAGAATTGAAAGGGTTTGCAGAAGACAATTCATAGCAATATCATAAATCAAGGGTTCAACGCAATACTATAGTAAGTGCTTCAGTTTGTGAAGCACTTACAATAGTATTGCGTTGAACCCTCTAAATATATTTGTGGTGGGACATAAATAATCATGACAAGGAAAAATTGCTTTATTCTTGACACAGTAATTTCAATAGATGTCAACAGCAGGATCATAAAATCTCTTCAATATTTGGTAGAGAGTTAAACAGTACTGAAACTTAGAAAAGCATCATATCAGTCATCCGTTGTGAGGCTGAATTAAAGATTCATTGAATGATTTATTGATTTGATATAAATTTTGAATTAAAATTTGGAATCTATGACTGCTCCAAATTGATTGCAATCTTACATCTAGTAAACTAGATTGCAAGCTAAAATCATATAGAAAACAGTGTTGTTAAAAGGATGAATTACTGGATAAAAAAGCAAGTGATCAAATGGAATTGATTTCAGTAAAATTCAATGAGAGTCCCTTAAAGCTGCTTTTCAGAGTTTCAGTATAATTCAAATTGAAAAGTTATAACTCACAGTTCCCTTCGACTTACAAAACCTGTTGGACCTCTTGTGCCTTCATGATGGCCATCATCAACCTGGGATATGGTGGGTGGTATGGGGAGTTGAAATTCCTCCTGATGGTGATATGGAAAATACTTCTCTTCACATCACGGCTCCAAGTCTTTTGATTTAGTGAACCGTCCATTATGAAAGTATATGCAGACGAAATAAAAAATGACAAAAGAAAAGTGAATTATTGTGCTATTGTGTATAAACCATTCAGGCAAAAGGATAAAACTCAGTTGGGGCAATTTATCATTTTAGAAGATTGGTTTCTTAATTCTTCTGCAGCAGATTTTGTTTATATAGGAATTAATGCTGTGTCAACAATATTTTGGTTAAATTACAGCTCTCTTTAATTAACCAGTACTACGCTATGCCTGTACACAGAATGCTGTTAAGTGAGGGATGATGAAGTAAGTTTACTATATAAGGAAAATTGTAGGGATGGGAACGAATATTCGATTAGCGGGTCGAATATTCGAATAGCAAAATAGTATTCGAATATTCGATTTAAATGAACCCATATTACTGTATATTTACCATAAATTTAATCAAAAATAATGTTGTTTTATTTTCATTTTCTTCCTCTAAACCGATCCCAAATATCGAAGAACGTGCCTAGCTCCCAGGTGCAGTTACGATGTTTTTACAACGTATGTCACACAGTGTAATAACCACGCCATTTAATACCGGAAGTATGTCTCTTTATTAGCTCCCTTGATCAAATTACAACATCAAAGTATTGAGAGTACAAGCATGGTTCACATTATAGATCTAAATACATGACATCCCCTTTTCTTTGTTTTTTTTTTTAATTTTTAAACACCTAAACATCATCATGAAAAAAAAATATACTAACTTAATACAAACTGGAGAAAAAACAACAACAACACGCAATTAAGCGATATAGCTCGACTTTGTGAGTGCATTCATGTATGCAAACTTGCATATAACTGTATACATGCACAAAGTTAGGTCTAAATCGTTAATGAAGAAGAAAAACAATTCCTTTTTTTTTTCAAACGACTAGAAAGTAATGACCAGAAAAAAAAAACGACTAGAAATATGAATAATTATAATGCTTGAACAACCAAGATTTAGATTCATGAAGAGTCTTATGATAAATGAGTCTGTTAGCCGAAATTATTTGTAAGCACTATAGGGGATTATTATGCCCCTTTAACACTTGCTTACACCATGAATTAATTACACTTGGCTAACTATACAAAATCGGCTAGTCTTCTCGGTTTTCTTATCTGTCTGCCGTATCTCGTGCGATTTGGTATGTCGCTGGATTTCTCTGGATGGCTGCTGCTGTTAGTCATCTGCGACAGTTTTTCTGGCGTCATACGACTTGGTGACTGTTCATTTTGCACACTTTCACGATTTTGAATGTTTGTCTGTGCACTTTTATGATTCATGATTTGCTGCTGCGCGTTTTCACGATTCTCTGTATTATTTCGCACACATTCGCGACTCGTGGTTTCACTTAGTGTATTTTCGCGATTAATGGTTTCACTTGGCACGCTTTCGCGATTCGCGATCACACGCGGAATATTTGGAATGCTTGGCTCATGCGCGACAATCACATGTGGTTTTTCACGCGTTTTCATTAACATCTTTGAATTTCGGCGATACTCGCGACCACTATTGCCTGCACGAACGATGCTGGAACGCGGATATTCTGTACCCCTGCTGAATTCTGCTGGTTTCCACCCATCGGGAGTGTGGATCCTGACGGCGTCCCCTGGTTTAATGTCGTCTTTGGCCCTGGTGTGCTGATCGTAGTAGTACTTCTGTGTATGTCGGTGCTCGAGAAGTTTGGATGTGACCATCTCGGATCTGTCTGGCACCGAATCTGGCTTTCGTAAGGCTTTCGATATAGGGACAAGCGTTTTGGCCCTACGCCCCATGAGTCTCTGCATCCGCGATCCAAGCTCATTGTCACGCGGAGTGTTTCTAAGCTCTAGCAAACTCAGATAGATATCGTCACCCGAGTCGTAACACTTCTTTATTAAGTTTTTAACGGATTGAACGGCTCTCTCGGCGAGTCCGTTAGCTTGCTGATGCAGCGGCGACGACGTCACATGACGGATACTGTACTCGTCGACAAACTTCTTGAACTCGCTACTTGCAAACTGCGGCCCGTTGTCAGAAATTAACGTGTCCATGATACCATATCGCGCAATGTTAGCTTTCATTTGTTTTACAACAGTGCTCGTTCTGGTGTCATGCTGTAATGGCGCTACTTCGATGAAATTTGAGTAGTAGTCAACCATTATCAGGTAGTGATTTCCTTGAATTTCACACAAATCTGTCCCTACTTTGCTCCAAGGCAGTGACGGAACTGGCTGAATCACCATTGGCTCTTTCGCTGGCTTATTTCTGTGTGTTAAGCATGCAGTACATTTGCTCACTAACTCTTCAACTTGATGGTTCATGCCTGGCCAATACACAAGTTCCCTGGCCCGTTTCTTACAATTGACCACTCCGAGGTGTGACTTGTGGATTGCATTGAGAGTTTCTGTCCTGAGCTTTACTGGAATGCACACTCTTTCACCTCGGTATAACACACCATTGTACACAGCCAACTCATCACGGACATCCCAAAATGGCAATGCTAAAGGTGGCACCTCACTTTTCGTCGTTGGCCATCCTGAGCAAACCACGTGTTTAACAGCCTGAAATTGTTCATCTTTGTCAGTGGCCTCAACAATTTTGTCATGTTTGCTGCACGATAGTGCCTCAACGTTGAAAACCATCAGTTCGTCATCAATCACTTTTTCACCTATTTCTTTTAGCGGCAATCTGCTAAGACAGTCAGCTAAACCCATGTCTTTACCACTTCTGTGTATGAGCTTAAACTCGTATGGCTGTAGCTTGGGCATCATTCTCTGAATTCTTAACGGAGCAGTATGAATGGGTTTCTTCATTATGCTTTCTAATGGCTTGTGATCTGATTCAATTGTTAGGTCCTCTTTGCCATACAGTAGCTTGTGGAACTTTTCACATCCATAAACGACTGCTAGCATCTCTTTCTCTATCTGGGCGTATTTTTGTTCTGCTGGGGAAAGTGCACGCGAAGCATACGCGACTACTCCGTCTGGCTGAATCACAGCTGCACCCAGTCCTTTCATCGATGCGTCAACAGTTAATGTTATTGGTTTCTTGGCATCATAGTACTTTAACACTTTTGTTGATGTCAGCACAGTTTTGATCTTTTCAAACGCTTCTCCTGCTTCTTTCGTCCATTGCCATTCATCTTGCTTTTTCAGGTCTCGCAGAGGAGCATTGAGCTCACTCAGGTCTGGAATGAACTTTGACACATACGATAACATACCTAGGATTGTCTGAAGCTCACTATGGTTCTCGGGATCTCTCATTTTCAAGATTGCCTCTACTCTCTTATCTGCCGGTTTGAGACCTTCACCTGTAAGCTTGTGACCCACGTAGTCAACTTCTGGTTGCGCGAAAATACACTTTGCTTTGTTCAGCTTCAGATTTAATGCTCTGGCTTTTTGAAGCACATTTCTTAAGCGTTCATTGTGTTCACTCAGAGTTTTCCCATGAACTAAGATGTCGTCCACTATCACTTCTGCTCCGTCTATTGTACCAAAATGTGTCTGCATTTCTCTCTGGAAAACTTCACTTGAGCATTTTGCTCCCATTGGCATTCTCAAGAACTTGTACCGACCGAAAGGTGTGTTGAATGTCATCAGATCCGCACTCTCGTCAGATAGCTTGATCTGATAGTACCCCATATTGGCATCTAGTGTTGTGAAGTATTTGCTGCCATGTAACCTGGTCACCACATCGTCGACATTGTTCATTGGATAATGTTCACGCAGTATGGCTTTATTAAGGTCAGTTGGATCAATGCAAATGCGAACACGACCATTTTTCTTTCTAACACAGACCATACTGTTTACCCATTCTGTTGGTTCTTTAACTTCTGCGATGATACCACATTTCTCTAAGTGCTCTAGCTCTTTCTTAACTTGGTCACGTATGGCTACTGGAACTGGTCTCGGTGCATGTATGACTGGTGGCAGAGATTTGTCAATTTTCACTGTATATTGCCCTGGCAAGCACCCTATTTCGTCTCCCAACACGTCACTGAATTCTCTGACAAGACTCTCTGTTTCAATTTGGACGTTGTTGACCCTCGTGATCAGTCCCAATTTTACTGAATCATGTCTGCCTAGTAAGTTTATGTCTTGCGAAGTGTCCAACACTTGAAAATTGAGGTTTCTTCTTGTGCCTTTGAACATGCATGGAAGAGTAATCTGTCCAAAGGCCTTGGTTTGCTTTCCACTAACGCCATTAATTACGGCTTCACTGCGCTGTATTTTCGATTTGGCGGTTTGTAGCTTCTCTGCTGTTGCTCTTGAAAGCACATTACATCTGGCTCCACTGTCAATTTCTAAACTGAGCACAAACTTTCCTACCTCAAAGTTCACAGTCCACTCTACGTCATCTTGACTGCTGATATTTGCTGTAAACACATCCTGTACTGATGTATGTTCATCAAACATGTCCACCATATCGTCTACACCGAAAGCTTCATCCTGATCTCCGGCATAATGCACATGACGATATGTACCTCGCCGTGGTCTGCGCCCCCGACCTCGGCCTCTTGCACTGCGCGGTGAAAATGTTCCTTTGCACAAGTTTGATGCTTTGAAATGCCCCCTTAGGCCACACTTTTCACACATTTTATTATATGCCGGACAGTTTCTGGGCTGATGATGTCTGCAGCACTTCTGACAAGGTGGTAAATTGCCATAACTCCCTCTTGCCACACCTCTATGGATTGGCGGATTTTCTCTGGGCCTATTTAGTTGCTGGCGTGCCACATTTACACTGGCATTCTCTAGTCCCAATGTTTTCAGATGGGCAGATGTTAGCTCTACCTGCCTGCATGTTTCAACTACTCTGTCTAATGTCAGTTCAGCTGCCGGAATTTCCATTAGTTTCTCGGAACATCTCTTATCACCAATTCCGTTGATTATCATGTCACAGATAAAACCTTCTTGTTGTGCACCATACTGGCAATGTTCTGCTTTCCGTTTCAATTCTGATATGTAATCCATGATCGACAGACTACCTCTCTTCGTATTGAGAAATTCCTGACGTTTGATGTTTCGGAAGTTATGCACCCCGAAGTGACGATCGAACTTTTCAAATACAGTGTCCAGATTGTACTTATCTTCGGCATCCTGAGCCGCGATACCTCTGGCTTCATCTGCTTCCACTCTTGGTGCCCACGTGAACGAATCGTATATCTTCACGCAGTCTCTTCCCATGTTTGATAGAAGGACTCCAACCTTTCGTCTGCCTGGTTTGTCATCAAGCCCCAATGCGTCCAAATGTATCGTGAAATCCCGTTTGTACATCTCCCATTCTGGAGCGCCGACCTCGCTTGGGTTAAATTGTGGTAGCGGCCTGATTCCCTTCGCTGCCATCGTGATACCACAATAGCATTAAAGATAAATGTCTCTGGATTCACTCTGCGCCGACGAAAACGTTTATTTTCGCTCTGTCTGGACCAATGGAGCGGATTGTTTACATCCCGCTTCTGTCACCATGTAATAACCACGCCATTTAATACCGGAAGTATGTCTCTTTATTAGCTCCCTTGATCATATTACAACATCAAAGTATTGAGAGTACAAGCATGGTTCACATTATAGATCTAAATACATGACACACAGTAAAACACCTGTGACAAATTACCACATCTTTTGACAGTTTGCAAAACGATAAATTCCTAAGTGTGAAAATAGTCGATTTTAAGCCGCTAAATCTAACACCTTAATGATCTGCACTTGCTCCTTATTATCCAAAACAAGTCAATCACGCTAATTGCAATTGTCAGTGTCAACCAATCACGTAACTTGTTTGTCGTGAAATTAAACAATTACTCTTTCAATAACCAATCGTAATCATGATTGCATATGCACGAAGACCAATCAAATAATGTGTAAGAAAGTATATTTTTCTTCAGAATAATTTGTCAAACTTATCTTCATTCTTATTTCTACATTTATTCCATAAACATCACAATGTCTCCATCACGTGTCTGGAATTACTTTACTCGTTCTGCCGACAAGTCGAAGGCGACCTGTAACCTGTGTAACCAGGACTTTGTATTCAAGAATACAACATCCAACCTACTGAACCACTTGATTGGCAAGATATTGCATGCACGTACATGTATACAGATATCGGCTATACACAAAAGGTTTGAACAGAGGACTAGTGTACTAGTATTCGGACATGCAGACATTCGGACATCAAAACGAATTCTAAAATCGAATATTCGAATATATTCGAATAGTTCTAGTCGAATATTCGAATAGTGATTTCACTATTCGTTCCCATCCCTAGAAAATTGTATATCTTATACATCCAATTTCTTTGGGAGATGTACAATTTAATGACGTTTAAAAGCTATGTCTAAAGATATTTTGGATGTGGAAGGAAATTAAAATCAACCATCTATTCTTAGTTCAAAAAAGAGGGTAAAACTCTGTTTTAATGTAAATCAGAGCAATGCAAATTGACTTAATTCAATTTTGATAACTTGGATGTGATCAATCCCATTAAAAATGTTTACAAGTAATAATATTTTTTAAATAAAATCTAGACACTGCATATAGTTTATGATAAAAAAACAATAAAATTCAAGATTTTCAAAATTCTAAGTTATAATGGACTAAAAGTATGTTTAAATGCACTCCATATTTATGTAACTTAGCCTACATAACCTTTTTGTGAAACAAGGTAAGAGTATGAAGTTTAAAAGCAATGGCCTTGATAATTATAGTGAAAAGGAACTTCACATTTTACCAAATGGTTGATGTTTAAAAGGGCCATAGCTCTTTCTGAATGCATAAACTGTGTAGTTATTTGATATACACTGTATCCTTATAATGATTTATTAGTCAAAAGTTAAATGAAATAGCTTTGATCCTAGTATAAGATGACCCAAAAAACACAATAATTTCCAATGTTATATGTTATAAAGGGGCCAACACTACTGTGTAAATAAAATACAAAGCTATGTAACATGGTCAACAAATAGCATGTATGGCAGTTATAAAGATTGTGGAGTTTGAAAGCAATAGCTCTTAATAAAGGCTTTTTCTCAGAGAATTAAGGATTGTTATACACAAAAATGGTTTGCTGATCTAAATGAGTCACCAAAAGCATTGCACTATAGATATTTTAAATCTATGTTAACTCCAGAATTATACCTTAATACTGACCTATCCTATATACAAAAAAAGACATTATCTAATTTTAGGTGTTCATCCCATGATTTAATGGTTGAAAAGGGTAGATATTTAAAGATAGAAAGAGAGCAGAGATTTTGCCAACTTTGTAAACAACTAAACTTTAACATTATTGAGGATGAATATCATTTCTTTTTAGAATGCAAAAGTTACCAACTGCTGCGCAATATGTATTTTGAAAAGTCATGGCTTAGACACGTGAATGTATTTTTGGAATGTAATAATAAATCAAGTATATTCAAAGTATCAACATATCTTGTAAAAGCCTTTGAACTTAGACAAAATCTAATTGAAGAACTATTGTAATGTATTTGTTTGTGGATTGTCACTCTTGTGCATGTATATTATGTTACTGTATGTTGTACTATGGGCATATGGCCTCTGTACTTGAATAAACATGTCTATGTCTATACTTTGGGAGAAAGGTGAATCTAAACTCAAAACCTTTCAATCGTACAAGTTGAAATGTCCAAATTTTGTCTAAATACAATAGATGGAACTTAAGGTTACATTGTCGACAGAAATGACAGAATAATCTGGTGACAGTTAAGAACTCTATGTAGATCTATATGGAGTTAAATGTCTAGATAAGGTAAATCGAGACACAAAATTTATTCCGGCGCTGACGGCGCTCTAGATGGCAAACAAATCGTTGAAAAAATAGGTCTGCACACTGGAAACTGTTCAAAGGACATTAAACCTAATTGAAATTAGTAACTCACCTACTTATATGCTTGTCCATTGCCCTACGGTTGAATCGGGTCATCTTTTAAGAATAACTTCAATGCAGGAACAGCCGCCATTAACCAAAACAAAATTCAATCGCATCTCAATTCGAGATAAAACTCACATTTTCTCATTAATGGACGGGTATTCTCTGTTTAAATCGTATGTCAATGATTTTTAACAATTTAACGAACAAGAATCAAACTGAACCAATGCTTTTGGGCGCCCATAGTTAGATATTTACGCGAAAATTAGCTTACCGACAAAACCATGTTCAACGGACCATGTGCAGGAGAGAAAGAAAGACTTTACCGGAAGCACGCGGTGCAAGCACGAAATAAACATGAAAAGCGAGCCGAATACTGTTATGGCACTGTCAAACGTAAGACAGCTGTAACTAATTTATTTCAATGAACGATATACAGCTTTTTAGCTCTGTAGAAACGACACTTAAATATATTGGGGTACCCAATGGGGAATTGGACAGTGACACACGACAAAACAGTTATATAATTTGCCTGCAATTATCGGAATTAAAAGATCTAAAAGTAAATTTGCTCTTAACGAGTACTTTTAGAAAGAAAAAGCATCGTAGAACTCAAGTTTGATGGTTTACTTTGTACGTTCGAGTTTTACCATTTTATTTTGCGATCCTTGAAATTTACGCACTTGGTTTAAGTTGGTTCTTTAACCCTTTCCCAAACAATAACGACATTTGACCAATTTGTTGCAGACGTCTTTAAAAAACATTGTGGGAAAAGGACAAATTGCTCGTATAGAGACATTTCCCACAATGTTTTCTAATGTTTTCTACCCTATCAGAAGATTATTGCCCAATTTCATCACATTTTGAAATGTCGTCTGCAAACTCTTTCAATTTGGGACAGTTAAAAATTTGATGTTTTGGAAAGGGTTAAATGTGAATTTTATGCTGTTTTTAACGGTATTTCAGTCATATTACGACGATGAGTGCACTTATTCAAGTGGCTTGTATACTTTATCACCGTAATGAGTCCCGTCTATCAAAATATTGGGAAAAAAATACCCTTACACAGCAGGTCTATTATTACCACTTATAAAGGGGCTTATTAGGTTCTTTTAACAACAGTTTTTCAAAAATAGATATACCAATCCTACTTTGTTGGTACTCTTTAGAATCGTCTAACCAAGACAATACTAATGATTAATTCTACATGGTTTAGAGAAGCATAAAACGAGTTAGCTTGGGGAATACACTTCGTATCTAGACCTATGGTTGTTCTACGGTGCCTATACAGCTATTCATGTTTTCTGTGAAGTCGACCTGTACTTTGCTAGGGAAAAGCCTTTGTCCAACGACTCGACTCGGCGAAATGAATCGATCCCGCGAAGACGTATTTACTTTAATTCATCTTTTCCCATAAATAATCAGTTTAATTACAGTCAGCGGGAGCGCACTCGTATAAATAGACGTAACACGTCATCCTTTGTTATCGTCGATACTTTATGGATGTTGCAAAAATAAGCTATATTGCATAAATAAGCTACATTTAGGCCGGTTAATCTTACAGCAAAATAGACAACTAATATTTTGTTTCCACCATTATCTCTTGAAGGGCTTTATTATAAAGTATCGATTATCACAATATGATTTTCGTAGCGGACGACATTAAAAGCATCTTGGCTGGAATAATACCCCGCTAAAACAAGCCTTTTTGTTATTACCTTTATAGCATATATTTGAAAGACTTGTTGTCCTATTATCAGGACAGTTTACAAACCCGATCAAAGTATCTCCTGAAGTTTATTGACATCCTAACTGGACCTCGCGATGCTGTCCCCGGGAGGGTTTGGATCCTAGGTCACAAACTGACAACATAATTAACAAATCATCAAGGGATTTGCAGTTCACATAAAAACACTGAAAAACCATCGGGCAAGTCGAAGAAAGCCAGTATAGAGCAGAAGACAAATCTGTTTTTTTTTTTTTGGTAACCTCCCTTTGGTTCAATGGAGACACTTAAAGAAAACTCCAGCCATGATGGTTTTAGATCTGCACATGGCTTTCGAATGCGAAGCACGTTACCCCCGTTTATCTTGAAACGTAAAGCTTGACTTGTAATTCTCATATAAAATGTATTGAGGCAGCCGAAATCTTAAACATCAGGGGTTCTGACCAGAAAAAAGGGTTTAGTTTCATCTAAGATATAATACTGTACGGCATTGTTTATATGGTCATCAGATATCAGAGCATCCTCAGCAAATCGGAACGATTGTGTCGTATTTACACCACCATCAGGCCAACCATAGAGACGGCTATATATTGAACACCCTGGGTTTCTTTGTAAAGATAGGAACAATAATCGGCAATGTTGCGGGGGCAAGCTCGTTCTAACTCCTCCGGCGAATATTATATTTATATATGTTTGTCTAAAATTAGCATGTCTAATCATCGCAAACTCACTCGGAACAACGCTTCACGAAACGAATCCTCACGGATTTATATTTGATTCACATAACTATAATTATTGAATCTTTTTTTCTTTTAGTTTTTTTTTTTGTTTCAAATTGACTAAGATTATACGGGAAAAGCATAATTTGTCATTTTAGAAGTAGAAAGCATTATTTTCTATGGTAGTAGCCTGAACCGCAAAGTTAATAACTTATAACAAGTCATTAAACTTAATAAGTTAAAACCCTTTTTTGTTTTTGGTATAAAAAAAAAAAAAGATTTTATCGATCTGGTATAATCAATCAATTTGAATAATTATAAACAACGCTGAGGATTTCTACGTAACGTAACGTTTACCCTACAAGAGGTGCATATTGATATTTCATTTTAATTCAGTATGATATATGTAGACAGAGACAAAGACATTTTAGAAGAAGTTAGTGTCGGCTGCTGCATAATACCTAGAGGATGGAAAGATGAGTGTTAATACAGTCCCCTCCATCCGAAATTGAAACGGGAACGGGAAAGGAAACAATATAAAATGTGCGTTTTCTTTCTTTCTTAGTGCTAATGTTCATCGCTGGAGTGAATGATTACAATCGTCATCACTAAACTTTTTCAATTTCAATTGATAAAAGTAATCGCTGTTTGGCACGATCCTTACACAAGATAGATATGTGGACACTATCTGATCTGTTCCCATTCTACTTTTTAGCTCGACTATTCAAAGAAAAAGGCAAGCTATACTACTCACCCTTGCGTCGACGTTACACCTTGGTTGATTTATGCTATGGAAGTTTGTATCTTAATTACTATTGTATGCAATGGGTTGACAATTCAGTCCTGTGTTCAGGGACGTTACTTAAGGTACCTGACCAATTATTCTATAGCTCTTGTTTTGATTTTAAGCACATTATGGCACCTTTTGTACTTTGACAATTTTGGTTAAAGTTTTTATAATCAAGTTTCTTTCTCAACAACTAATGTAGTGATCAGATTAAAACTTAACAAATGCGTCAGAATCATAATCCAATGTCACTGACAAAATCCCTCAAACCTGACTTTGTTTAAAGTAAGATAATTTCTTTATGGTAATTCGACAACCTTGGCCATAGTTTTAAATGTATATTTGTTTTTCATTTACTACTAACGTTATAGTGAATGCATTAAAATTTCACGGATGGACAAAGTGTCATAGTATAAGCTGTCTGCTATTGATTTGAAGCAATTTGTAATAACTCAAATACTGAGAAATGGTTAAGGTTTTTGTACATTTTCATATTTCAGAAACAAAATATCTTCAATGACCTATACCCCTCTCTGACATTATCGAATAGTCGAGCGCGCCGTCTTATGGGCAGCTCTTGTTATATATCAAACGCATCTTTATACATAATTATTTTGTTAGGTTTTAATGTAAACAGCGAAGACATTTGCGTGTAGGCGGGACCGCTCTGTTGGTAGAGCAGTTACACAGCTTGTAGTGTTTAGGGTTAGAGTCTCGGACTTGATACATGTCTACTCACCAAGTAACAGCAGTACGTCATCGACTACAGCGTCAAGAAAGCCATCTCTTTGAAATTCTTTTTTCATTTGAATTTTAATCTATTCTTCTTTTTGATTGAAACTAAAGAAGATAACCGCATAATGGAAATGGACAAAACATCCTTAATAGATTTGTCCGTAAAACGAATTAGACCAAGACGCCCTACCTAACTTTACCAACGTAATTATTTCTTAGTACAGCTAAGGCTACTCAGGGTGGACATATGTTTAGAGTTGAGGTGTTGTAAGAAAGATCCTGTTTTAAAGAAACGAAAAGTAATTTGCGGAAATTAGAAATTAGAAAATAGAAGAGAGGAAACACCAGCATGACACATTCCATGTGTTTGGAGGGGATATGAAGGGTCCAATTTTATCACTGGGGATAATTTGTATATTAGTGTGAGTGATAATGCCATGACTAATTCATGCTGGAATTTCGCCGATTCCCTGAATATTCATGTGTGTGAGTCAATATCACAAGTACTTATGTCTTGAGTTTATATATTTGGTAAATATTGTTCCTAACGCCACCCCTTACTCTCATGCTTACACAACATTTGACCTGTTTTTTTATCAGAATAGTTGCCTGGTAATTTAAGCTAGATCAGGGTTCGGATGGCCCTTTCGTCTTTTTGGACCTTACCATTCTTATCATAATTTCTCTTGTGTCATAGGCGTAGGAGCGTTTTCTAAATAGGGGGGTGGGGGTGTCAGATGAGGACCTGTCTAAGAATAAATGTTCCCAAACTTTTGTCATGACTATGCATGCATCTACAAATTCAATATCATTTAATGAATTAAAAGAAAGCGTATGAAAATGTGTATCTTAATACACACAATAAACCAAAAAAGTGAAAAAAGGATAGGCCAGGTCTTGATCTCACGCGGGAATTAAATGTATCGCAATGGACTGTTTACGATTGCTATCAGACTGTCACAACCTCGGGTACAGCTATCATCTCTTTTAAAAGAGAATTATTTTATTTCTAAGCTTTAGCTTATGGGGCCCCCCGGCCCGCCGCCCCCGGCTCCTACGCCTATGGGTGTGTACTGAGGGAGCTCATTTGAGAATAAAACGGTTTCAGCTTATCGTCATAACAAACATTACCAATCATTGGGGATTTGACTGTGATCATAAATTTCACTCATCGACCATAAGCTCCAAAGTCCCCCCTCCCCCACGCTATTATTGTAAACCTTTGTTGAAACTTTTACTGACAACCCTTGAGTTCCGAGACTCATGTACATTTTGATCAAATTTGCGATTAAACTTTTTGGTAGTTTTGTAAAGATTTTGACTTGAAATCGGCCACAAAGAACTAACTAGCTTAAATACCGATCTTAAAGTACATCGTATATAAAGACTTTTCCTCGCAATATACCGATATATATTCGATATACTTAGATAATTTCGGAGAGCATACCAAATTAAGAGAGGAACAGAGGTTATAAATGCTCAGATCTGATCTCAATACATAAAATGTGATCATATGAAACATTGATGAAACTACAGAGAAAGACGTGTTCGAAAAATTGTTTCGGTGTAATAATAAGTGTAATAATAGGCTTTAACATGACCAACACTGTTGTATTGGACAATGTACCGGACCTTCTGTGAAGTATGGGTACTTTACGGAGATGACTTTGTATCTTCGTTTGTGACACAACTCGGAAACCAACAACACACATACCTATGTAGTGTATACAAAGGCATACTTGTAAAGGCTACTTCTGGCAACTTTATACATGCGTAAGGTGTGGACCGCATATTAGCAAGGGGTTCTTTCTTTTAAGACCTTATACTAGGCTCTTGACTAAAACACCCGGCATGAATCAGTCTGTGAAACAGTCTAAAATGTGTCTCATTATGCAAAGGCAATGTAATGATTTGCAAAAGTCCTAAATGTTCTTTGGAAACTTTATGGCGAAATTTGACATTGCTTGTTTATGATAATTGGATTCTCTTTTAATAATAGTCTTTCGACTCGAGCTATGCAGTGTCTGCACAACATGGTTCTGGGTAATACAGCAGTATTTGGGTACAAGGCGGGCGGGTTGGTTAGGGGAATATCTTCTGGTCGAACGTGGCAAAGCAACAGTACAGGTTTGTCGGTTGGTCTAGTTTAAAGGCTCATCATGCTACACTTATGTAGAAGCCGACTTAAATGTACAATACGGTAGAAAGAGGCGATCAATGTTTCCATCTGTAAGTCAAAGTTTGTCACAATGCTTTCGAAGTTGATACCAATTGATTACATGTACTCTACACCACTATTGTAAAGCATGTTATACGAACATCCCCCACCCCGCGGGAAACCAGCGTCGAACACCAGGAATAGAGCCTCTGCCTTAAAATGTCCGGACACTGGAAGGAATGAATGGCAGATTAACACTTTGCGAGCCCATGCTCTTTATTCACACCGCCCGTCGCTAGTACCGATCGCCCTTCAGAATCAGCATGTTGGATTGAACCCAGAGATCGCCGAAAATATCGCTATATTCCCTGGGGTAGGGAAGAGTAGAGAGAAATCTGAACAAAACAGGTTTGGTGGTAAAAGCTCGTTTATTGATGAAGAGCGAAGTTAGCGGCGAAAACTTATGTGAATTGCAGGACTGCATTGAAACAATTAATAACGGCGAGTAAAGCAGAAAATATGCCAGCACCGAATCCCCACTGACCTCGCGTGGAGCGGGAAATGTGGTGTTAGGGAGGCGCGATGCGTTCTCGGCCTCGGTGCCCAGATCCTCGTGATCGTGGCCCTTCGCCCTGTCAAGGGTGTAAGGCCCTTCGCGGCACCGGACTCGCGACGTCTGCTAGCCTCCCGGGAGTCGGGTTGCTTGAGATCGCAACCCTAAGTGGGTGATAAACTCCATCCAAGATTAAATACAGGACTCGAGTCACAGTTCATGCACAGCCTCTTTCGAAATTAAGATTTCTATTGTGACTGGGTTTGGTCTCTTTAGTGTTAATATGTTGATTAAAATAGGGCGATACCATGGCCATTGCTTCCTATTGATTGGTTAACAGTGTTGTTTAGCTTTATTGTAGGCGTTTCTTGTTTGCCTGCTTTACAAAAGGTTTCAAATGTATTTTAAGAATGAAAATAAATTCTGAATATTTCAGAACTGAAAAATGTAGGAACGGCCCCGACGAAGAGGACCCATGATATGGGACCTGTATTGGGTAATGGCTCTAAGCTAAGCTAAGCTAAGCTAATTAGTATACCTAGATGTTACGATGTTATTAAAAGTAAATTCGTAATGAAATATATATAAAGTTGGATTCATTTTCATTTGGTTCTTGAAAGTGTATCAGTCATTAATTTAAACAGTCTTTTTTTCCCCATTAATTAGATTGATTAATATGAGGTTACCATATTTCGCCAGGGGCTGTTAAGAAAAATTCGATTTCCTCAATTTCCGTTCCAGGTAGTAAGCTTTTCGTTATAATAAGAACTTATGGCCAGACACTTTTAACAAAATTGATATATCTACTTATCAATGTTGTGCATTGTCTATTATGTGTTCAATTGGCAATAGAATACAATGTATGTTTAAACTAACGGATAAAATACTTCACAGCGTTATTTAAAGCGTTTTTAAACTTTCTCATTATTTAAAGGAAGCTTTTGAATTACGCAATACAATGTGTTAATAGAATGCTCTTCTTTTCGAAGGGAGTTAATAAATATGTATGTTTGGATGTTTATATGTGTATTGATTGAATATTCTTGTAGATAGATTGAAACTGTATTTTTATTTTGTATTCATAGTCAACTGAAATGTTATGGCCAAAGGCATGCTTGTGCTGAATTTGCCAAATAAAATAATTGAAATTGAAATTGAAATTGTTATAGTAGCATGGGGTCCTGGAGGGGTATACATACGCATGGGCCAGGTTTACAAAAAATGTATGAAAATGTGTATCTTTAATAAAAAAAAAAAAGAAAAGAAAAAAAAGGGATATGTCAGGTTTCGATCTCACGCGGAAATTAAATGTATTGATCTTAACAAAAAGTGGCAGGGGTCGGACTGACGCAACCACGGATTCAACCTTAAAAACAAAAGTATTCTTTGAGCTTTAGCTAATAATCAAAGATAATAGTGTGTCTGACTCATAAGAACACGTTTGACACCACTGTTTTCGTCAATCAAGACTTCCCGGGTATTTTTGTGAGCTGAGTTTTCATTGGATAAAGCCGGTGTGTTCAGATTGCTACTTGCGATGATGACGTCAAAAAGATTTTGATTATTGTTCATAACAAAGGCGGATTGGTATTAGCAGAGACATAGATAACATGTTATCTATGTCTCTGGTATTAGATAAAGCACAAACATACACATAGGGGGGGGGGCAAAGTATACTCTGCCCCCCCTCCCCCCGGTCTGGATATTGGCCCCCCAGCTCCTACACCTATGTAAATATTATAGATAAGACAAATAAGAACCGTTTTCATGTAATCAAAAACATTCTTGCCAGTAATTGTATTCCGTGATTTTCCAGTATTTTCAGTACGATAACAATGGGCCTGGTTGGATTTTATTATTAGTCATTCTTATCTGTTGTTTTATTGGCTAAATGATTTATCGAAAACCAATCAGATGAGAGGTTTTATATCGACTTAGGCTGTAGTCACAAAATGACTGACACTCTTGCGATTCTCTGTAAAAAGCGTTCATCAACAAACAATACACATTTACAGCACGGAATACCGTGATTAGGAGTTAAATCTTGATACATGTGTGTAATTTGTGTGATCTATAGAAAGGATTCCATAAATTAACCAGTAAAACTATGCCTTTACTTGAACACGAACTCGGATTAGGGCGAAAACTATTCGGGAGCGAATACAACTGTAAGGGGAGGCTACTCTAAATGTCTTGAAATGGTTGTCGGATGAGGGAGTAAATGCATATTCTCGGTATCTTTGTCTGAAACTCTCATCAGGCTGAATGACCAGGTAATGTTTATACAGTCTGTCTTGGCACTCTGTCTGAAACTCTCACCAGGCTGAATGACCAGGTAATGTTTATACAGTCTGTCTTGGCACTCTGTCCACAGCTTCAACTGGGCCACATGGGACAATAGATACGATGTCGTAACGTCTTGTGGCTGATATCTGGTTGCCACCGACAGACACGGTAGTAACGTTTCTTCTAATGTGACAAATGCAAACATTAAGTCAATTTAGCGTTCTGTTCAGACTCGGAGGTGTGAATAAAGTTATCAAAACTTTCAGAGATTAATTCCATGTGCATGGTCTTGTCTCAAAATCCAATTTTATGCATTAAATATGAAAATAGGCAAGGCAAAGCCTAAATAGGGTGGAAGCAATTTTGTTTCAATGAATTATGAACAGGGTTAATTCTCGATTATTATTGCACATGTTTCCTTGTAATGTATCAGTCATGATTTACAGTTGTTTCCCAGAAGAGTCGTTTCCCTGAAGTTGATATTTATATAGTGATCAAGTAGATGTTTCCCCAAAATAAATTTATATATAGTGAAAAACTTATATACTGTAGCAGGCTAAATCTTTTATAGTTTATTATATTTATATAGTTCACAAAATAGTCTACTGATGAGCAAGTGAGTGTTATGTTAAACCTTATCAATGCACTTCCAATTTTAAGACATGATTAGAACATAACATCACCACACAAACAAGCATGATATAAACCATTGATGACACCTATTTATCCCAGATATGTATATATAGTATATCAAGATAGTCCAAATCAAGAAAAAAAAAACACTTTATTTTCAATTAACTTTCATATTTTGGCCATTTTACAAATTAAACTCTTTATAAATCTAATTACTATATATAACAGATATAATAACTTTATAAGGACTTTTGGAGAAACGACTCACCGATTACTATATAAATTAACAACAGGGAAACATCTCTTTGGGGAAACGACTGTCACCCTCAGTTATTAGGCAATGAAACACTGTCTTGTCCGAATACACTTCACTGTGAAAGAGATAGCCATTGTCAAGTGTTTGACAACTCTGTGGTGATGACGAATATATTCAGTGTGATAAAAACAAGAATTCTCCCATGGAGAAATAAGCTGTCATGATGCTATTGAAATATTGCAGGCAAATTCATGTCTTTATGAAGTTGTTCATAGACCATTGATGAGGTGTTAAGCAAGCATTTGGATTTCAATCAGCTGTGATAGTTTAAAAGAAAAACGCTTCCCTCTCAAGGGATGAGTTCTAGGTTTAAATCCTGGTCACATTATGAAATCCTCCCATGCTTGAACAACTCTTGAAGTTTCTATGTTGAATATTGTCTCTTTGGTAAGCGGTGTTTGTGGTAAGCGTTGTTTGTCACCAAAAGCTTGTAAGAACACTATACAGCAATATAAGCTTTCTCTTTTTGAACGCATGGAATAATTTAGTTTATGCCCCTGTATATATGTATAAGCTGAGAAGTCTCCTCTAACATGGTCGTTTTCAACATATTTTATTGCCCCCAAAATATACATTGATATTTTTTGTGTGTTTGAAAACCTTTGAGTAGAATCAGATTTGAAATGCAATGATCATGTTGGTAGGTTTTAAAAAGTACTAAACACTAGTGCACCAAGAAGCTTTACAACCTAATCTGTCTTGACCATGTTCCCCAAAGCATTTAACACAGAGGAATTATCAGCCATATCAGAGTTTTGAAGTTTGAACATCTGAGTCTTTTTTTTTTTTTATAGAAAGTCAATCAACACTCTAACATTCTTATACAAAGATTCTAAATTGGTACAAAAAGCCAACAAACAATAAAGAAACATGGAGCCCCCCTGTCTTAGTGGTTAGAGTAAAGAACTTAAATTGGCATGAACTCTTTCAACCTTAGTTCATTTCCCTAGATGGCATTCAGAGTTCATGAGAGATAGTCTACCGGTTGACTAACCGAATGTTGACAATCCTACCCGCTTTTATTAATAATTTTTTAAGTTTGGTGCCATTCTCCATCATAATGAGCCGGGCATCGAGACATAACTGAAATAAGGTTAATGCCCTATTGAGTAGATGTAAGATATGTGGAAGGTTTACGTCATTATCTAACATAAATATCCATGCTCACATTTATAAACCTATAAACAAAGCAATATAAGAAACATTCATTCTTTTTTTCCTTTGCTTTGAGGATGATCATGTTTCATATTAAACTGTGACTCCAAAATACCTTATTTTACCACATCTTAAGCAAATTACTATAAAAATATCCATCATTAAACAAATCCTGTTTAGTTATGTTTCCAATTAGGACCAGCTATCATTATAGCCTTCAGCAAATGAAATCAGTAGCAAATACAAAAATACAATAAAACAGTTAAGGATTAAATTGTTTATCAATTTTAATCAACTAACAGGATGGATGCTACCAACCTCTACATTTTTCATGCCTGCAATATGATGTATTCACAAACTAAATGACAAAAGGTAATTTCAATTATAACAGGTAAATGTATAGTATTCAAGTCATTTCAATTCAATATAATAACAAAAACAATTCATTATTGAACAAATTCTGTTTGGTGATGTTTCCTTTTAAAACAAGGTATTTTTATAGCCTCCCTCTTCTGAATTATCACCAAGAACACCTACAGCAAATGAAATCAGTAGCAAATAAAATAAACTCAGAAAAGAAATGAAATACAACCACAAAAATAGAATAGTAAATTTTCAATTTCAATTAACTAACAAGACTGATTCTACCAATCTGACTTATGATAAAGTACATCATTGGGTAGTTATTCATCTTTACTAAACTTTTGTTAGATATCTTCATGAATAACTCTATTTTTAATAAAATATTAGATAATGGCTCATTTAAATTGCAGCAATATTAATGTTATCATTGATGAGGGGTATCTATAGATCATACTTTAAACTCCAAATGTCCTCAACAATTTTGTCATCAATTAAAAGTAAAAAGCACTCTGTTATTCGAACTCTCTCAAACCAAACTGATGATTGTTAAAAGTTATATCACATCAACAATATTTTGTATGGTGCATCTTTAATCTAGTGCTTACTCATGGATATAATATCCTTTTGGCATGTCTTTGGGAAAGACGTTAATTTTAGGCGGAATTCCAGTTAATAAAACTAAGGGGGTATGAATAAGACAAAAATATAAATAACATATTACAGACGCATTGGCTGTTAAAATGAGGACAGACAATTTAATACATGAATGTCTCAGGATGCTTAATCTATCCATATATGCTCTATATTGTGTCAACATTATTTAGGTGGTGTTGGGATGCTGGGTTATTTAATGATGGAGGCGACCCCATAAGGACTGGTCAAGCCAAGTAGAGCCATCAACATTATGTAAGTCAGTCAGAAGACTGCCTATTATGAAGATGTTTAATCAAGTTTTCATGAGACTTTAAGTCATGAACATCTAAACTTGTCTGTCACAATGTGATTTGCTGCAGACAATTTGATGTTTGTTAAATCTAGATAACATTATGTTCATTGCCCATCATTGGGTATGAGATGGCTATAGAAGGTAGAAACTGCAACATAAATATATTTGCTTTACCGGTACTCTGATTACAATTTTATCTACAGCAGACATTAATCCTTTCCCAAACAACAAATTTTCCACTGTCCAAAATTGAAAGAGTTTGCAGACGACATTGCAAAATGTGATGAAATTGAAAAACATTCTTCAGATAGAGCAGAAAACCTTGTGGGAAAAGGAACAATTGCTAATGACGAGCAATTTCTCCTTTTCCAACAATGTTTTCTAAAGTCGTCTGCAAAAAAGAAGTCAAATATCGTTATTGGTTGGGAAAGGGTTAAGGATCTGCATGTTCATCTTTAATGAGTCAATGGCTTAAGTAAATTTCAATAAATTTTTCCCAAAGATTGCTACCCCTTTATACAATAAATTTCTACAACTACAGAAACTCAAGTGTCAAACAAATGAAGCAAATTCAAACATACTTGGATCCTATTCTGAGACCAGGATTTTAACCCTGAACTCATTCTTTGAGTGAGAAGTGTTTTATCTTTTAAACTATCACAGCTGTTGGATCCCTATGCTTGAATGTTAATGATGCAGAACAATTTACAGCAACCCAAACAACAAATAAACAAAAATGAATTAACTCACACTTATCTACATCTTCCCACAAGTCTGTTTTTCGCTCAGTAAACTAGAGGCTTTAATCAATTTTAGAACTAAAATATGATATGGAGGTAAAACATTGTACCTGAGAAGACTTGTTTGACTTACAGCCAGGAATATCAATAATCGATAGACTAACATGTGTGATAGGCAAGCATGATTACTTCCAGACACCAATGTGAGACTTTGTGACATACGACAAGTAGACAATCTGATTTGGAAACTAGAAAAACTTTCATGTTAGCCTATCAAACATTTTAAGGGTTCAATGCAAGACTATAGCAAGTTCTAATTCAATCTTTTTAGACATTACTTTAGTCTTAAAATCTACCCCCATTGTGTCACGGTCTATTTATTTGTATTGTACAAGAGCAATGTTCTAATAATTGTTAAAGTATGGATGTTACAAGTGTCGTCTTGTAGCAGACTAGATACACACCAGTGACCATACAGCATGCACTGCTTACTTTCTGGTCACTTGTTAATGTACAGTTTGGTAGTTAACATGAATAGACGTTGTAGTTCATTCATTTCCTATACCCTCTATGTACCCACAACATTGGACTTAGCTATGTAAAATGAACCCACTTAATAACATGATCAATGGTCTCGATCAGTCGCAAGAATATGTAATCAGCTTCATAATAAATCCTTACTTTGAGAAAGTTCTCAACTTGTAAAAATGGCATTTCACCTTATTCAGAAAACAGCAGTATTTGCCATACATGTTCTTTAAAATTGACTTCTACACTACAGATGCATTAAGCTTCAACTTGTTCAAAAGTCCAATATAAGGAATGGATTAAGTCGTCTGCTTCAGTAGCATGTATGGAATATTAGATAATAAAAGTCACAATTTCTAGACAACTGACATTCCTTATATATCTCAGTAATAAGTGACAGTTCATTTTCATATAACTATAGATTACTTTTCTGGATTCATACTTGAAGAAATATTGCTTGATTCAAATATGAAATATAGCATATATCAAATACATGATTCCATTATGAAGATTCAATACAATACTTTAGGAACTGCTTCATATTGGTGAAAAACTTTCTAAAAGTATTGGATTGAAACCTTGATTAATCATCATCATTTGTTTCACTATTTTCAACTGCAACAAGAAAAGAGACTTAAGTTTGCAGTAAGATTTCTGAACATTTCTTAATCAAATAGGAAGATAATTAACAAAGTTTCCCTTGCCTCATAAAATTTCATAATCCATATCCTTTGGACTAAAAGAAGATGAACAGGAAAAAGAAGAGGGCTATTACATTTATAATATGTCAATTGTTGATAACATTCACTTTCAGAAATATATTACAATTAATATGTTGGTATTTATAACATTATCATTAAATCCAAACTGCATACTTGCACTCATTAACATTTAAATTGTAAAAGTTCTAGATTGATTGACAATTAACTTTAAAGTACTTTACTGAGGAACTGAAGCGGTAATACATTCACATGATGCTTTTAAATGAGTGTTTATGATGTTTTGTTTACAATTAGCGATAAAACAAGGTCAACCAAAAACGTCAGGAACCAATGAAACTCGAGAAATTCTCTATTTTGAATGTTCACGCTGTTAATATTGGAAAAATGACAGTATTTTCAAGTTTTACTTGTTTTTTCTTACCAGGTGATTACCACTCGTTAATTTGAGTGTTCATTACTTTTTCAGATGGTACTCGAATGAAAACAATGGAGTTAAATTGTTGGGCATCAAATTTGTGAAAATAGTACGTTGAAACAGAGAAATCAAATAGTGCAGGCATTATATTATCATGATACTGTGGTTTTTGAGATGTTTCAACATATTCTATCATAATTTAAAGCTCTTTTTACCAAGTTTTGAAGTTTCTCTGAGCGCTAGTATGCTTTTAAGCAAAACAGCATTTGAAAAGGATAAAGTAAATCTTATCTACATATGAAAAAAGGTGTTAGAGCATATAGCTTTTTTTTCGCAAAGTTTAACAGAAACTCCTATTTAACATTAGATTTTAGACGTTGTGTCCTTTTCAGCATAAAACATTATTAATCAGGAAATTAAATACAAAATGAAATAAGTTGTCACATGCATTAGAAATGACCCTTCCAATACAATATACAGTAAACTCTTTTGTAGGCTGCTAGTTCAGTTGTTTAAATTCCTGTCAAAATGAAGTCTCGCTTAACATCCTCACTTAAAAATGTCTTCATTTAAGGACTTGAAAATGGTCTTGTCATCTGAATTGCAATAATCAGCAATCTACCTAAAATGATACAGAAATCACAGTTTAACCAATATGGGAACATGTCATTGGTCCAATATAAAAGCAACATCATAATGACAAAAACAGCAAGAAAAGAAATGTTCATTATGTTGGTCAAGATATAAAACATCTTTGACAAAAGTATTATATAGTTTGATAGCCACAACTCATCCTTTTGTCACAGTGGTTCTTTAAGTCTTCTATAGTATACAGGGTGAAGTGAGGCATTATCAGGGCTCCAGATAGTGTCCGTACATCGAGTATTTCCATATTGTTGCTGTGATAAACCAAACTAATATATATGAATATAATTCAATGCAACTATAGCAACATTTTTGACTTATCAACATGTATTTAGACAGAAGAAGAAATAACCAAATGCAGATGTCAGTCATATAAAATGACAAACCATCAGATCCATTGGCATTGCATGCAATCAAAATTGTAACAGTGCTTTGCCTCTTATACATGTAATTATAATGGCTATTCTGGAATAGTGCCCCTCAAAACATCACAATCTAGTTAATTGATCATTAAGTCTTTTGAAAAAGAAATTGCTACAAAGCCAGGTAATTGACTAAAAGCCCCAATTCTAGATGAAACAAAATGTTTACTTTGTAAATTTAACTACAGGTAAGATCTAGGTAAACAATATACTGTTACCAGGAGTTGAACTATTTGTTATTATGATACAGGTAAATAAATTTCAACAACAGCTTATCCAAGTTGATATTTACCTCAAAAGTCGTTTTTCTGTATTCTTTTTCTGGATTCTGGATGTTCAAATACAGATAGAACAAAGTCTGGCTGAGAAGGGTCTTTTCTGTTTTAGCTGTAAATGATCAAAAATTGAAATTGATGTTACATCTAACCAAAGGTGCTTATTTTGCTGTCTGTTTTGAAAAAAACATTTTAATTGGTAAATGGTTTAAAGGGCCAATTCTATAGATAAATCTGTCTTGATCAACTTTTTGCTGGTGGGTCAGCATTAAAAATCTGCTGTAGAAGATGCATAATTTTCATCCAATTTTTGAAAGGAATTAAATGGCATTTTCCCCTCATATACCCAAATTGTGCTGTCATGTTTATGACCTTTGACAGCTCAACTTCTAAATGTGATGGAATAATACCAAACAATGAAGAGTATATTTACTATTCACTTTGTTTAGTAAAATAAAAAGGTTTCACTTGGAAAACCTAAGTCGATTGCATTTACCTATTCTGGTCTTTATCTCTGGAACAAGTTATTCATAAAAAGTGAGTAATCAAACTGTGTCTTATCTCTGTCAACCAACAACAATTGTGGATCAACTCTAAATCCTTTCCCAAACAAAAATTTTTCGACTGTCCCAAATCAAAAGAGTTTGCAGACGACATTTCAAAATGTGATGAAATTGAAAAATATTCTTCAGATAGAGCAGAGAACCTTGTGGGAAAAGGAGACATTGCTCGTTACAAGTAACTTCTCCTTTTCCCATAATGTTTTTATTGTTGTCTGCAACTAAGTGGTCAAATGTTGTTATTGTTTGGGAAAGGGTTAAGTCAGGAATTTTTACAATTGTATTGTGATACTATATACAATATAAAGAATTTCTTCTGCTTCACATGCAGTCCTAATAGGTATTCAAATAACTTTCATTTTAAGTGTTCCTGAGGGAATCATTTGAGAATAGTGGCAGTTTTATTAACATAAAGGAGTTTCACCCTTTTAAAAAAGACATTGCAGAATGTGAGTTTTACTTTCAAAATAAATTGTCTAAACTTAGAATAAGATATGACATTTCTAGATATCATTATCACATGGGTCTTTCACTTTGAAAACATTTAACCACTCTTGTGACACTAGCAAGTTGTGTGAGAAAATGTCTGTTTCTATTTATAAACTTGGTTTCCCATAGAAGCACTGTCAGGTGGAAGGCTCACTGTATATCATTTAACAAGTTCACTGGAATTCAGCAAATTAGAAGTAAAACAAGAGCTGTCCATAATACAGTATGCTCAACAATTTTATGATGTCGGAGAGGGGTATAGGTCAGTGATATATCATTTGTTTAAACAAATATGAGGATACACACAATGATTCCATACAATAGTTATTGAGATGCAAACTTGCACACAAAATCTTAAGATTATGACCCTACACATGTGTGAAGTTACAACCCAATCCATACAGTAGTTCATAAGATAAAAACTTTCATGCAAAAACTTAACCATGACTTTTTAGTATAAAATGTCGCATAATTTGCTTGAATTCAAAACAAGAGATATGAAACTTGCTCAGGGACCTGACACTATGACTCTGTACACAAGTGTGAAGTTACAACCTGTTCCATACCGTTGTTCATATGATACAAACTTGCATGTTAAAACTAACCCGTGTGACGGTAATATGGTTTATGTATAAATACTACTTCTACAGTCTCGCTGTGGAAGTCAGCTTTTATGGGCGATTCGGTAGAGTAGTTGGCTTTCTCTCGAAGTTAAGCAACACACTAAGTGGTTTGAACCTGGATGGGTTACCCACAATGGCTTTACTCCGAGAGGACCCCGATACACATTGCAAAAGGCAGCGGTGGGATTTGGTTTGATATCACCATCATTCCCATACCCATGTAGTTCGTCACATGTTCTCGATCCTTGTTTCTGCTCCTTGTTTCTACTTTGAGGCAGTGTTTATAGTGGCAGTAGTACCTACTTGAATCATAAAAAAGGCAAATTTTCACCTCACCTAACAGGCATTCGAACCCAGGACCCTCGGTACAAGAGCCCGACGCTCTACCACTGCACCAGTGTCGCCCACCTATAGTAAGCCTTTAGTTCATTAAATGTAATTACCCGGTACATGATTTTACAATGCAGAAAAATATGATTCACCACATGGGCTGATCCTTTTTTTATCACAAATTAAAGAAAGATCTTCAAAACCTTTTGTGTCCCACAATTAATATGATAAATCAATATAATTGTCTCAAGAGAAAAATAAAAAAATAGTTTGAAACATGTAATTTTTAATATAGTCATTGGGAGAATTACAAGTTGATAGAGAGTGGAAATAAAACTTAGAATAAGGAATCATTGTAACTAAAGAAGAAATATTTCAGCGCAATATACATATTTTACTCAAATTCAAAAGGGTTTATCATAAACGTATACAACAACAATTTTCCATTTGCATGTCTTTTCAACTACAGCAACTAATAAAGTCAACAACTCAGAGATTCAACGGAAGTCTAGTGTAAGTCCCTCATTTTTGTGTAAGGTTTACTCCCATCTCCAATCAAACCCCCAATCCATATCTCTCAGTGATGTTGTTATAGAGGAATCTGTTTAAGCACGATCCCATCCTCTGTACTAGTGGTGATGTACATGTATCTGATATCCTTATACACAAGCAACCTAGCTATATAAAATCTTAATCATCCTATGATATCAATTGTTTTGTAAATGTATGTTTGCAGTAGATAACATAAGAACAGTATTTGCTATATATGACAAACCTATATTTTTACCTATACAATTGTTACAAAAAAGGTGAAGTCATCATTACAAAAATAAAAAGACAATGATTCAATATCCCATTGATCAAATGTTTTAAGATATTTATACACAAGAATGATTAAATGTGCAACTTTCTCACAAATATAATGCACACAGCTATTAAGAATGTGAAGAACATAAATACTTGGAAGGAACCATTGTTAAAAACTCTTCTTAAAGCAATTTCTGTTTTTATCACAAAACTTTTTGTCCTATGCAGAAAAGTTGTCTGATGCCGATGGACACAAGGTGTATGTATGGGGAATTGGTTCAATTACTCCATGGAACCACACATCAACATGCATGCAAAAATGTTTCGTATATTCCATTGTGGTAAAAAAAGAAACAAATGCTCATGGACTTCAAGTTCTCTTTTTTTTTAACAGTTTGCTTGTTAAGGTATCAGAGAATAGTTGTCCTTATTTCTAATTGTAATTCATTGTTGCATTAAGTCTGGAGACGTTTCAAAACTCCCACTGACACAATATTCAACCTATTCTTGTATGGAACTTTGTGACTGGTCTAAATTGACAAATAAAAACACAAGAAAAGTTCATTTCCTCCATGATATTAGACATTCAAATTAATGGTTTTGCAGCATTTCCCATGTATAATTATCCACATTTATAGAGGCATCCTAACCCTTTTCAAAACAACAAATTTTCGACTGTCCCAAATTGAAAGAATTTGCAGACGACATTTCAAAATGTGATGAAATTGAAAAACATTCTTCAGATAGAGCAGAAAACCTTGTGGGAAAAGGAGAAATTGCTTGTGATGAGCAATTTCTCCTTTTCCCACAATTTTTTCTTAAGTCGTCTGCAACAGAGTGGTCAAATGTCGTCATTGTTTGGGAAAGGGTTAAACAAACAAGATCAAGTTGTGTTGGATTATCTATTACTTGTGTTTATGTACTTAAATAAGCTGAACGTTTATTGTTATATAGGAACATAGATGATGATAATAATAATGACTAAAACAGGCATTTTTCTAAAGAATGAAAATAGCAATCTAGAAATGATTAGACCCATTCATTGAGTTAATCACAGAGGATGGTTAGGAGTTTAATGCCATTTTCAACAGTATTTCCCTTAACACATAGACTTGCCACGAAAGGCAATTGTAATTCGAATCAAGGGAATTTAAAAGTGTGATTTCTTTTTCCACAACAAATTCATTGATAAGTAGGTTATTAAATTAATTTTTTGAAGCCCTAGACAGACACAACCCTTGACTGGATGATTAACCCATGGCCTGTATAATATAAACCAGATAACGGTCAATCAATGGACAACACATGTCATATTCATAATTAGTGTACATGCAGTTCACTTCAAGCTTATGCAAACAAGTTAGATCCAGGCCAGCCGCCAAGTAATAAGCCCCCAAGTAATTGGAGGCTGGCCTGTGATCTAACCTGTTTGCTACTCGGAGCATACTTCCTGTTCAAAATCAAGCATATATTTAAGGTTTGGAAAAGCAGACGACACAAAATCTATTTTTAGAGAATTATTCAGCGCTACAAGGGTTAATAACCTCTAGTGTCGAGTGACTATTATAAACCAGCTTACCATTTCAAGTGTATCTTTCTGCATTGACGAGTCACATGGGTTGTGTACCATCACAACAGGGCAACTCTATAAAATATTGAAAAAACCCTTACACCCTCTGAAATTTGTTATCTATTACTATAAAAAAGTCACATTTCTGAAAGGGACTTACTGTACAAATTGGCTGCCGTTCATGATTTTTCTATATTTATGAAAACTTGCGTTACATATAAGAATTGCTAGACACGGAAAACCTTCTATGAGTTGTTTCTACTTTACTTAATACTGTTATATCCATTTTCAATTTAAACCATTAATTAAAGATTAGGGTATGCAATACCGACAAATTCTGCAGATATGATGAAAACACAGGTATTTAACAGAAACGACAGTTGTAGCTTTGAAGAATGTAAAGTGGTCCATGGGTAGAGTGTCGTTATTAGGACTTTGGGAAAGTGAGTTTGAATCACATGAGTAATGGAATCCGTGTTGTCAACTTCAATTAATTCACATTTGGTGCGAGTACTGGTTATGTATTAAGGAAACAGAAACGAGAGTGATTTTTTTAACTTGTAGGAACTTGTTTCCCAATCAAGGCCAAACAAATGTTAAAATAAGAGTGTTTTTAACACTGAATAAACCTACCTTCTTAATCAGAGAAATACATGAGAAACATTAAAATTAGTTCACACATAACTGCATTCTTTGCTACATAGGGACTCTGAAAAGGAAAAAGTTCTGACACTTTCCAGGCATTCATTTCACAACTTGTATACCAATACTGTTTATGGTTGTTTTAACCTGATACTAGTATTGCTTAAGAGTGCTTTCATGTTTTAGCCTTTAAACCTGAATAATCGTCACAAACTGATAAAAGTCGTCAAGACTCAAAATTCACTTGATATGCTTCATCAGCATTTGACTCAACTTTACAGGACAATATGCTAAATAATGCCAGATAACTAAAGACCCCTTGTGCTATCAAGTACATGTATCTACATTTGATGTATCAATTAACAATCAAGTTTATCTTGTAGGATAATTGCAATAAGAATTCTCTGTAAAAGATTTCAACTCTTCTTCATTAAATCATTATTACTATTACCATCATTATTATGAGGGGTTTACAATTCATCAACATTATTACAGACCGGCTCATCATTGTTAGAGCAAGACCTCAAATTTGGCATAAGCGATGGTCAAGACAGGAAGAAATATCTACAATCTGTGAGTCTGCTCGGAGACTACCTCTCATGAAGATCAAAATCACACATCCAGATTCTGAGCCCAAGTGGATAGAAGCCATGTCAAGGGTTCAATGCAAGACTATTGTAAGTGCTTCATAAATATAAAGCACTTACTATAGTATAGCATTGAACCATCAATGTGATTTCTGTAATGCCACAAATGCCCTATCCGTCAATTGTATGTTACCCTTTATCATAATATGACTTATTGTAAGATAACACTTTTAAGTCCAATTATCAAAGAGCTCTAGAACAAACCTCAAATGAATAATTACATTAAACACAATATCATTGTGAGAAATAAGGCTCTGTACATGGTTTCTAACTTGGGGCCACTCTATTCAAGGATTTAATTCACTGCAGACCATTATATGCAACAGTATTTTTGTTTTGACTTTTTTAAGTTGGACCCAATTGTGACAAAATAGGAGATCACTGACAGTAATAAATACAACCACATTTGGCTGTGATTTTTCAAATTTAGTTGATCCAAAGATTGCTCACTTTTGAGTCGATGCTTTATACATTTGGTTATCACGAGTACTTACCTTCTGTCATGCCTATCCATTGTTCTTCCACCATGCTTACATTCAAAACACACTAATCGCTCTGGAAATATCAGGTTTCAAATGAATTAATGAATGGTGTTTGAAGGCGCATCGACATCTTAGTTCAAATGTATTGGTTCAACGATTGTGCAGACTTTTGCAGAAGATAACCACTGAAAAGAATCAAAGAACATGCCATTTCATGAAAATACCTATGCCGTTAAGTGTTTGGTAATGGGTTAAAGTGGTGTTTTGCCCGTCTTTCACAGTAACATCAAACTGGGTTAGAAAATGAGGTCTAAATATTGTTGTAAATAATTTCTAAAGACTCATGATCATAAGCTCTACCAGCCACAATTGTGAAATAATAACCTTCCAAAATAACATTTTTCTAAAATATGAACCGAAATGTCTTGCTGATTTCCGTAAATCACAAGGCTAATGGAAATAAAAGAAAAATACATATATTATCATTGTAAGGTATGCTTGATACTTCCTCATTTCACATTGTTTTCCATTTATTTCCTAAGCTTACATATCTATGCCATTTCTTATCTCCTTTTTTGCATAGAACTCCTTGATGAACATGCTGTCTATTTCAACTTCCAAACTTTGTTTTGGGCATAAATTATGCAAATTAGATCATACAAGTGTCTATGTAACTGCTTGAATCAGGGCAAAGTCTTTTTGAAACCAAACTAGGTTGATTTTTTATTAATCTTAATTGTCTATTCTTAAGGCATTTTCAATAACAGTATTCACTGCACCCAAACCGAATAGATAAAAATGAGATCTGATGATGATATCAAATTAAATGTCATTGAAACAATACAATGTTTGTATTGTTGTATGAAATACAACTAAAAGAAGTTATTGAAAGCATGATTATTTGGGAAAAGTCAATCATCTTAGTATGTACAGTCTATATGGGGTAAATCTCATCTTGGTATGTACAGTCTATATGGGGTAAATCTCATCTTATGTACAGTCTATATGGGGAAAATCTCATCTTGGTATGTACAGTCTATATGGGGTAAATCTCATCTTGGTATGTACAGTCTATATGGGGTAAATCTCATCTTGGTATGTACAGTCTATATGGGGTAAATCTCAT
>OX401422.1:21427415-21506990 GCA_947846245.1 Cerastoderma edule | reverse complement strand
CACACGTTTTTAATGCTTTGATAAGGCCGCTCCTGAGGGTGGTAAATCGTCGTATGGTTTCTCTTTTCCATCAATCAAGTCTAGACGTTCACTACCTACATCTGTAGAAGAGCTTGCCCTATCATACATCAAGATATCAAATCTTTCCAGAAGTTTCAGGTCATCCTTATAGACCGACAATGGATATCTGCTCGGTTTGGAAAAAAAGATGACGATACCTCCAGTAAGACGTCCATTGTATGCCAGCCTATCTTTTTCCCTTTCCCATGGAAAGCTGAGACTACATCACATCCAGCGAAAGCATGGAAATAAAGAAGACATTGACACTGTTCACAACCACGTTCTTCTGTCAAGTTATGCACTCTTTTCCAGAAATCTGAGATTTGTACCTTGGCCAAAAGCTAACCACATTTGTTCTAGTCCAATTCGTTTTAGTGAGTCGAAACCATGTATTGCAATGACAAGAACATCAGTGTCAGTAGCTTTGATCACCAAACGCTTGGGATCATGGGCGACAGCGTGCCTTGCATGTGTGAACAATCCAGTATCTGCTTCCTCGTGGTTACAGGGCATCAGATCTACCAACTGCATGTCTTTGTTAGGGACGACATGGTTGTCGATGGTTACCATGACATTGCTCTCTGTGCAACTCTCTGTTGGAACTACTAATCGAACGTGCCGCCTTAAGACACGGTTTCAACGAGCTCCGTAAAAATTGAACTGTTTGCAAGTTGTATTCGGATTTGGGTATATTTTTGCGTGTTACGCATTTGGTATAGGATTTCTGGTATATTTCCTCCCGAGTACAACAAGAAAAACGGCGACCAAGACGAGCCAACCGAGTAAATTCAACAGTATGAGTAGCCACGTCAGCAACAATAAGGGCGGCCATTACAGTAGAGGTGCGGGGATGAAGGGACAACCAAACAAAAGGCAGCGACATTCAACAGGTGGGACATCTGGCCCTCTCAAACAAGATTATGTTATGTTTAATTTAGACCCACCTGTCTCTAAAAAGCGACTTTGACCAGCAAAATATCGACCAAAAACTTGGAACAATTTTCGACATGCTTGTTAATGTAAACACACTTAACACGAGAACTCTCAACTTAGAATCCCGCATGGAACGCGTCGAGTCAGGGAACGTCGATCAAGCTATGCGCATTAGAGCTCTGGAGTACCAAAGCATTAATCACGAAGCTAGAGCTAGACGATTAAGCCTCATATTTAGGGGTATTAAGGAGGAACCCTCGGAGGACTGCGCAATGCTCGTTCTTAACTTCATCCATAAGGAGTTAAGCGTTGAAACGGCCTATAATATTAAAGTGCAAAGAGCTCATCGTTTAGGTGCCCCGTCTAGACCCTCCGCCCCCGCAAGGTCACGGCCTATTATAGTCTGTTTCTGTTTTGAAGAGGACATTTCTACTATCCTTAAGAACACGTATCAACTTCAAAGGCAGACCAAACCTCAGCGTCAGTCGAGACTACCCGAATGAAATAGTCCAGGCCAGATCGCGACTTTGGGGTCTTTATAAACTGGAAAAATCACGTAATCCCAGAAATTCAGTGTTCATACGGTTTCCAGCAAAGCTCTCAGTACAAGGGAGGATCGTCAAAGATGAGTTTCCTGAGTGGAATGAACTGTTGAAAGTATCTCGCACAACCCACTCTCCACCAAGCTATAAAGATCGCCCCATATCTTCAACACCTGTAAGCCAGACAAGGGACAGCATTCTCAATGCAACTACAATCGTAGACTCCCCCTCTAATGTGCACAGTAACATACTTCTAGATGTTAGCACCATAGATGAACGGGCTGATCCGAACCCTACTCTACTGAGCCAGGCTACAAATGACCCTTTGATCCCGCAAGAACAATCTGTGCCTAAAAACCCTATCCCAAACCCTGAACCCCCACTCTTGGATGATGATACATAGGGTCACAGGGGAAACAATCCTCATGAAACTAACAATAACAGAAATATTAGGTTATGTGAGCAATCAGAAAACTGCCCTATAGGACAATCTTACCAATACAAATTATCTATAGCCTCATTAAATGTGTGTGGCCTCAAGCGTAGAACAAAGTATCCAGAGTTTGCTGAATTAGTCCAAAAATATGATATTTTCTTGGTAAATGAAACCAAAATGGATAACCTTGACTGTGTTTGCACCCCTGGTTATACATTTATAAATGTTCCCCGGAGGCAGAAATTCATACGAAAATCTTGCGGCCTGGGAGCATTTGTAAAGAACACTATCAATCGGAACTACTCGGGTATTTCCGTGAGCTGTGAAATACACCTCGGATATAAGTGTAGGGTTACAATTTTTCGGGTAAACCGGCATCCGATGACATTCGGAACACCTCGGCCATTTCTTAAAATAACCTCGGAGGTAATGGGGAGCCATTTTTGAAAGTAGGTCAGCAACGAAGGGCCAATCGTATCTACTCGGCAATCCCGTAACAAGCCGGGGATTGCCGAAAAGAGCCGATTGACAAAATATGAAACAAAGATGTGTTGATATGATCATCTTTAATGAAAAGGGTAAAAACTCCATTCAATTGTGATATATAACCAATTTATGTGTATTCAATAACATATTTAGTGCCTGTGTGCATTTTGCGTTATCCGCCGGAAATAAGGCGAATTACCCCAGGATTTCTGGTGTATTCATGTACTGCCTACGAGGTATATCTACCGACTTGTTACGGGGATTGCCGAGTAGATACGATTGATCCGATGATGAACACCTTTTCTAAGCGTGCATGTTAAGTAGTTCAATGTGTATGGAAGTGTTGGACATCCTTTTTAATCACTTTTGATCAGTAACTCATACCAAATGGCGAACTTGTTGTTGTGACATGTATACTTGTTTCCTCAATCAAATTTAACGACTTTTTTTATTTTAAATTCAAGATCTATTTTTAGAAACGAAATAAAGTGACGTCATTCTCGCGGGAAACAATATGGCGTCATCCCTATTATTTCAGAGGTGTTTTCTATTGGTAGATAAACCCGATGTGTTCAGATTGGAACACTATATGTCACAATGTAATGTGACGTCATAGTTATAGTCTATTTCATTGTATTAATGTTAATTTTTAAATGTTCTGAGGTACTTTAAATATGAACTGACTAAATGGTTAGAGGGCATAACAAATTGATCTCTGCGGTAATCTGTAATGCCCCCCACGTTTTGACAAAACGAAGCAACTATCCTCGCCTCAGCACAGGAAGTCAGCTGCCCAAACCGGGTAGCTGACCTCGTGTGAAGAGACGAATTAGCTAATCTCAGCAAATTATTCTTCAAAAACCGCTATCACGTCTTATCGAACTATGGCTGAGCTTGACTTCTCTTAGAGCTTAACATTACAAGAGTGGCTGCTTCTATCAACGGATCTCTGTGGATCATTAATTTATAATCTCTGTGGATCATTGATTTATAATAACAATGGGCGTTTCCGGGCTGTTTTGATTTGCATTGAGAATGAGTGAACAAACGAACGAATAAATGATCAAATTAATTGGGATTTTAAAAAGGACGATCTCGTAGAATGAGACTTAATATAATTGTAAAATAAAATGCTTTCTATGGTTAAAATGACATTACAGGCATATAAAGTTACATACAGCTATACCATTGATTCACGTATCACACCTTTATAACTACGTGGTGGATATATAGCGCACATTTATGTTGCAGATGTAATAAAGTGGTCAATTGGTTTATTTCATGAATAATCATCTAAATCTGAATTACCCTTCGGTGAGATGCAGAACTTTATCATTATTCCATCATCTAATGAGACTTTCAAACATAAGACACACTTTTCCATGCACACTTTTCCCTCATACAAGTGATCAAATAAAGTAAGAGTTTGAAATCAAAGCACTGAAAGGCACAAAGAGCTTGTTCCACTTTTCTTCGTGGAATTATAGAATGACGACAACTTTAGAATGAACAAATGAAATAGGTCGTATTTTAGTGGAAAGCAAACATTATAATGGCGGTTATAAAAGTATAACGAAATCATTTATTGTTTAAATGTCTAACACGATAAAGATATGTGAAAAGGTGAAATGAGGGAATAATGATAAGTACATAATTTGATATGGTTACATTATGATAAATAAAGTTAGAAATAGATAAATAGACAGGTAACGATTTCAATTGAAACTGATCACAACTATGCGTCACCAAAAAGATATTCAAAACAAGGGTCAATGCAATCAAGTACATGTATGTAGTATATGTTTGAATAGGATGTATTACACAAAATGGATTCAGGGCGATCTTGTTCAACCCGGAACCAGGCGTATGTAATGGGTGATTGGTCAATTCGGTCACGTGTAACTGTTTCTTATTCTCTGAGTACGGACCTCGATAGATTATATAGGAATGTTGCAGGTTGTGGGCTCTTATTCTCTGCGTACGGACCTCAATAGAGTATATAGGAATGTTGCAGGTTGTGGGCTCTACTGCGTACGGACCTCAATAGATTATATAGGAATGTTGCAGGTTGTTGGCTCTTATTCTCTGCGTACGGACCTCAATAGATTATATAGGAATGTTGCAGGTTGTGGGCTCTACTGCGTACGGACCTCAATAGATTATATAGGAATGTTGCAGGTTGTTGGCTCTTATTCTCTGCGTACGGACCTCAATAGAGTATATAGGAATGTTGCAGGTTGTGGGCTCTTATTCTCTGCGTACGGACCTCAATAGATTATATAGAAATGTTGCAGGTTGTGGGCTCTACTGCGTACGGACCTCGATAGAGTATATAGGAATGTTGCAGGTTGTGGGCTCTACTGCGTACGGACCTCAATAGAGTATATAGGAATGTTGCAGGTTGTGGGCTCTTATTCTCTGCGTACGGACCTCAATACAGTATATAGGAATGTTGCAGGTTGTGGGCTCTACTGCGTACGGACCTCAATAGATTATATAGGAATGTTGCAGGTTGTTGGCTCTTATTCTCTGCGTATGGACCTCAATACAGTATATAGGAATGTTGCAGGTTGTGGGCTCTACTGCGTACGGACCTCAATAGATTATATAGGAATGATGCAGGTTGTGGGCTCTTATTCTCTGCGTACGGACCTCAATATACTATATAGGAATGTTGCAGTTTGTGGGCTCTAGAGTAGTTTCTGTATAATTCCTTTGTTAACAGGTAGCTGCATATACGCGAGAACGCGGCTAAATCCACATGATGCTCATAAAGAAAATGAGAATTTTTGTTGAATTCACAAAAATCTACTTGATTAATGTATAACCCTGAAATCGCCTAGAATGCACCAGATTGCACCGATATTTTCAAATGTACCCAGTTGGGCATCTCCCCGGACACCCTAGCTGAATCCACTTCCATGGAGGGCTAGCTACGCACCTGCCAGCAGACGATAGTCATGATGTAGACCGCATAGGATGCGACAAGGAGCCATGAATACGAACATTTCCAGACGTGATGTCGTTTCTAATCGACAAAGTCACCAGTAGTGGTTTATCAAGCGGCAGATATATGGAAAATGTATGTATCACGCTGGAAATTTAAGGGCTGATTCAAGCGACCTTCCCTTTAACTGTGAGAGTTGTCTCCCTTTGACCATCTATTCAATTTCGTATCAGACTTTGATATCACACCCGCGGCGTCGGATAAGAAATGAAAAAAACAATCCCCCAATGCTCAATTATACCTCACACTTGACTGCATGGGGTTTCCTGTATTGCCTAGTGGTTAAATACCCATCAAAACACATTGGAGGTGTTTCTTTAAGCTGTGGTACTAACAGATTGAATTTGGTTCGGAAAAGCGTCTAGTTATACAAATCAGAGTTCGATAAAACAGACATTAGGTAGCAGATTGAAAACTGCATGACTGACAACTAAGCTGTTTACAGTTGTCGGTACTTCGTATTATTGTACTACCAATCCGTAACAACATTTTAAACATATTCGGCATTGGAACGGTTCCGTTGTTCTGTTGCGCTAAGCAGCCATATTCAATTTACGATGAATAAAGTTGAGCATATCATGTATAAACTCACAGGAACAATTTGTTCATCTTTGTGTAACATGTTGCGTATATTTGTTAAGGGATGATGCGACTTCGGGTACTAATGTAACAAAACGGGAAAACATTGCGTTGCGCTGTGTAACAACCAGTTTTGAAATAAAATACCAGTTTTGAAGTAATTACTTCAATTCTCGTATTTTATTAAAACGAGAAATGGTTGCGTTGTCTTACCACTTTTGAAATAACCAGTTTTGAAATAAAGTATCAGGAGGATATCTGTTTTGAAATCAACTTGGTCAGATTGACATGCATTACATAGGAGTCGTAAAGATAGCTGCAAATTTAGGAAAGAGACACTAGACAGACACTTAGAATGCTCGGTTATTTTCTAAAAAGAGATTTTTGTGTCGTCTGCTTTGCTTTCAAAAACCTTCGTTATCTGGTTAATTTTGATGAGATAAAATACTAAGAGTAGCAAACAGGTTATATCACAGGTCAGCCGCCAATTCACTTGGCGGCTGACCTGGATCTAACCTGTTGGCATACGCATGAGTTCGTTCCAGCACTAAAGTATTAGGAGAGAGACTTTATACAGACACAATTACAAAAAACGAAGACATATTACACCAACCGAGCACGTTCAATGACTGACAACGTTATAGGTACATCGATGATCGCGGTCATATATATAGGTTAGAGGCTAGATAGTGAAATTTAAACGATATAGAAACCCCAAGGAAGGAGCGATAGCGACTGACGGGGTTTCTATGTCGTTTAAATTTCACTATATAGCCTCTAAACAATTTAGTGTTTAACCTACATTTCCATAGAGCGCTCTATTTGACGCTGGCAAACCACGCCTCTACGGGTATGATCTGCGAATGGCATAAAACTGCTGCTCAGTATTTTGAAATTCGACATAAACCACGCCTTCCGCGGCTGTCAATTGCATGCCAAGAATCTGCCATACCATATTTGGAAGAAGAAAACTGCACTACCCAGTGATGTAGATTGCAATGTAGTTTTGAGTTTAACCCGTTACTCCATAATTTATTCCTCACCTACAGCAGAAAACTTGAGAAGCCCTTGTCACAAAAGAAGAAATTGCTTGTAACGAGCAATTTCTCCTTTTGTCACAATATTTTCTTTTCAATTTCAAAAAGAAACTGTGTTTTTTCATAATGTATATATGTGTTGTCTGTTGATGCTTTCAATTTGTACCCGTCACATTATTCCTAATGGGGTAAAAGGTTAATATAGTTTAGTTTCTTTTTTTCTCAACGATGTTAGGATACCCAGTTAATTGTAATTCCTTTTTATTTATTTCTGTGTTTATTTCTACCCCGCGACGTCACATCGATCTTTCAATCGCTACCGTAGGCTAGGCTTACACGTGTCATTGATTTGGAGGTGGAGCCTAAAACTACACATTTATGCGCATGCGTGATACCAGAGTAATAGTCTCATAGAGCCCAGATAGAACACTCGAATAGTAGTTTATGGAAAATAAACCAACAAAAAATTTCAAATTGACGCATTCTCATTGGATGAAAATGTAGGTTAAACACTAAGTAGTGATAGACTCGTGGATGGTTGTATAGAGACCACGTGCTATTGTATGGATGACCCACTGTTACAAAAACAGAACATATGGATAAATAGTCATTTCACCAACCCTTTATATCATTAAATATAATGCAATATTATATTGTTTTAGAAATGCAAAATGAATGTTTCTGAATTAGCAAAAATAATCATCTATAGCGGTAAGATAAATCATAACGGTCTTGAATAAACCAGTTAATACGTCTTCCCTGAGTACATGAGTGAGCGTTTTCGGACAAATAGATGAAAGGTCTACAAACGTATTAAAGAACGAAAGTTTTCATTCACGTATGGTTTTGGTATTGGATTTAAAGTCTTCGTTATACAAATTATAAACAGAGAGAGCTTAAGTATCCGGCTGGTTTTCAGCAACTTGCAAGAATATCTTTACTCTATGGTCTTGTATAACATTATGTGGGTAAAGAGCCTAACTGCTATAATCACACATTGAAGCTGTAAGTACAAGGTTTTACTTTTGATTTTTTTCATAAGGATGTTGAATAGATTTCTTTCAAAATGTTTAGATGCAAGATACATTGGATTTCTTGAAAAGACCTAAACCAAAAAACACACGGTTATTCGTGTTCTTAAGGTCTTTGTCTTTAGTAAGAATCCCGAAATCGATTCCCTCCCTTATATGTAAACTTGTGAATGGTCCAAACTCAAATCAATAACAAATGTCAAAGAAAGGCACGAATAAACAGTTTCTTTGAGATATTGGGTACGACGTTTTAAATCATTGGGACAAAAGAGCGAATTGCTCTTTCGGGTGAATGTGTTCGTGTATACATTGGTTTCTAAATCTTATCACAACAGGTACATTGTTGTAATGGTTTAACCCTTATCGGTTGTATAATGGTTGTTCCGGGATTCACCAGTACTAAGTAATGACTCTAAAATATCTTGTCAATAGAAGCTCCCGTGGGACCAGGGACACTAGTGGGGTTTGAATCCGGGACCACAGAGCTACAAGTTCTTTACCGTCACGCACGCTCGGGTTTCTTCGTGATATTCCGTAAACGGTGAACACACATGACCAATCGGAACACCTCGGCCATTTCTTAAAATAACTATATATCTACCGACTTGTTACGGGGATTGCCGAGTAGATACGATTGACACATGACCTGAAATAGCCCACAGCATGCTGGTCACGACCCTCCGATTGGTCCACGTGATTAGCGCGTATTTGTACTTATTGTGATTGTTCAAACAGAAACGGATTGGAAAGGACGCCATCTCGGATATATGCTTGTAAGTAAAATTTGCTTCCTAAAGTTGGTTGGTATCAAGAAAAACGTCATTTATACTTCAGTACAGTATATGTGGGTGTAGATCGAGTGTATAAGGATAATCGACCGTATGCGTTCTATTCATCATGTGAACGTGACTTCCCGCATTTTGGGTGAACACTGTTAACTTTTTAACTACAGTCCATTAGTCCGGTTTCATATTGAATGACTTGCGCATACTGACTATATTCACATTATGTGAACGGCACGTGTGGTTAATGATGAAACATATTGTTTAGACACAGAATACGTCAACAAGAACAAAGTCTTCATTATTTACAGCTTCCGTCAAGTATTAATAAACTCGATATTATCACACGCATTAACTTTAAAGCGTTTTTTTGTTTTCAAGTTAATGAGTTTGTTACGGCTTCTTTTAAAGAATGATTTTAATGAAGAATGTTTCATTTTAATTCTGATTCAGGTTTACAACAAGTTATCAGGAGACAAGAGAGTATGGATAACATGAAGAATAGGATCTAAAGGACGATCGTAAATTGATGAAGACGGACATGGTAAGCTCCTTGTTTTTTTTAAAACTCTTCATTCTGTATGTGTCTGTTTGCCGTCCGTCCGTCCACTCTCTCTCTCTCTCTCTCTCCCTCTCCCTCTCTCTCTCTCTCCCCTCTCTCTCTCTCTCTCTCTCTCTCTCTCTCTCTCTCTCTCTCTCTCTCTCTCTCTCCCCTCTCTCCCCTCCCTCCTCTCTCTCCTCTCTCTCTCTCCCCTCCCTCCTCACTCCCTTCCTCCCTCCTCCTCCTCTCTCCTCCTCCCTCCCTCCTCCCTCCCTCCCTCCCTCCCTCCCTCCTCACCCCTCCCTCCCTCCTCCTCCTCCCACCCTCCTCCTCCTCCTCCTCCCTCCCTCCCTCCCTCCCTCCCTCCTCCTCCCTCCTCCTCCCTCCCTCCTCCTCCTCCCTCCCTCCCCTCCCTCCCTCCTCCTCCCTCCCTCCCTCCCTCCCTCCCTCCTCCTCCCTCCCCACCTCCCTCCTCCTCCCTCCCTCCTCCTCCCTCCTCCTCCTCCCTCCCTCCTCCCTCCCTCCTCTCTCTCTCCTCCCTCTCTTACTCTCTCTCCTCTCTCCCTCTCCCTCTCTCCCCCCCCTCTCTCTCTCTCTCTCTCTCTCTCTCTCTCTCTCTCTCTCTCTCTCTCTCTCTCTCTCTCTTTCTCTCTCTCTCTCTCTTCTCTCAACTCTCTCTCTCTCTCTTCTCTCTTCTCTCTCTCCTTTCTCTCTCTCTCTCTCTCTCTCTCTCTCTCTCTCTCTCTCTCTCTCTCTCTCTCTCTCTCTCTCTTTCTCACATTCTTTCTTTCTTTTTCTCTTCTCTCTCTCTCCTCTCTTCCACTATCTCATGAGCTAGCTCTTTGTTTTATCTTTACATTAATATTTCTTTTTATCTTTCAGATGCAGATTGTTTGAAGGGGCCTACAACCAATTTTACTACATATCAAACACCCAACAGAAGGTATCCGTTCTATTTCATTTGGCACTATTTGATGTTACTTTTTGATGTAACTATTTGATGTTACTTTTTGATGTTACTTTTTGATGTTACTTTTTGATGTTACTTTTTGATGTTACTATTTGATGTTTCTATTTGATGTTACAAAAAATGAATATATCAAATAATGATAGGACAGAAAATATGAACAAGTCTGTCTTAACAATTGAAGACAAGCTTGAAACACATGTTTGTTAAGAAGCAGTTTTCACGTTGTCTTCATCTATTCTCCTATATCCAACTTGTGTCTATGTTGCCAGTGGGCGTCACTCCCTTGCCATGTGACTGACTTCCTTATTGTCATTCCAGCCCCACTTACCAAAGTTATCCATTATGTTTTATTGTATAATCTGGCAAAGACTTAGACCTGCAACTCTCATTAAGCGCACTGCTAAACATACACTCATTTAGTTTTCTTTACATTTTCCAGGTTTAGATGTCCGGTCCAAATAGGATACATCATATGTAAGGTAAACCAGGGACCTTCATTGATTGGTTGTGGAAAAACAATCCAAATAGGTCTGACAGTAGCAATCTTTATTTGTTTTCAGTGATTGGCAGGCTTCAACCATCTTTCTTGTACTTAGATGTTCAATGTTGAAATTGGGGGAGAATGATTCAACTTACAGCATTTGCTTGTCACAAACAATTGTGTCTAGTCTGATGTAGGTCCCACTTTATGGGTAATGTAAATGTATATATAAGTTATAACTACTGATGTTTTGTTAAAGCCTTCATGGGTAGGCTTATATATGACTACTTTGATATACATGTTTTCAGCAATGAAAACTGGTTCTGTATCCAGGACATCAAATTGAGTGTGATCTGTAGATATTGTCAGAATATTTTTTATTTTTTAACAGTAAATGTAATTCTACATCCCCTGAGGCAGATGACATACATGACATGACCAAAACTTTCGAACATTTCATCACTGTAACATACCTTAGTGAGTCATATGCTTTCATTTGGGATTGTGTATCCCAAGTGCTTATATGTAAGAGGGCAAATATGTGAAGGGAGATAATCAAAACAACCTTACTGAAGGGATTAGTTAATTTCAAATAGGATTACCTCCCTTATCATTCATCACACATAATCGAGAAGTTGATGACTACTGACATGCTGTTAATATTTGGTGTTTTTTCAAATCCATTTTTCCTTTAGACTGTCTTGCTATAAATAGCACAAATATGGGATAAACCGACTCTTATCCTAAGCCAGGTTGTGACTTATTACATAGACAGAAACTTAGAGCAATGACAGTGATGGATGGTATTTGGATTTTATGAGGGCTGACAGGTTGATTCCCATTTGTTCAAGCAGATAAAGAGTTTTATAATTCCCAGCGCAGAAAAAATACTTCTTTAAGACTGTTATGATATTTCCAGTCTAGTCTCATTCCTTTCTCTCCAAGGTCTTTACATAAGAGCATGTTAAAGGCAGGGTTTCAGCATTAGGTATATCTTTATTTATCTCTTTTTTTCTCTATTAAATTTTGTAAATTAGATCATTTCAAACTTTAGAAGGAATCATTTATGCTTAGATGTTTCATGTTAAAGGTTGCCATTAATACATTATATGCACACCTAATTTGCCAAAAGCTGCATAAAGTTGAAAATGAAATTCAGTTAAAGACTTTTTCTGTGACCAGGAATAGGGTTTTATTTGCAAATGGAAATTGTTTTAGCTTTCATAATGCTGTGGTTAGTTAGGCACACTGAAAAGAACCTGTCTTAACACAGGAAAATATTTGAAATTATTGTGTAAATCTTTTGTTAGTATCAGCAGTGATGACTACATTTAAAATGCATCTACACCATCAGCATTTGCTAACATTCAGTATGTTGTATGTGGGGATTTCCATTACTTAATTATTTTTTCTTTTAGATCAGGAGCAGGGACTTTGCAGTGCAGAATTAATGGAAATTCCTTCTATCAATATGCTGTAGATAGCACCAACAAGAATAACATTTATACTGTGTATACATATATACTACATGTATATTCAAAATAATTCTACAGAACTTCTTTCGTTTGGCAATATTGGTTAATTTGTACATTTTTCAATTAAACATTGAAGTTCATCTTTCAAATACCCCCCAAAAATATTTTGTACCAGGAACAGGGATTAAAATCTAAAATGAAAACTCCAACTTTTATAATGTAATAGATGTTGTAATAAGATGTAGGTCATTGCTGATCCGTATATCAAAAACATACACACATGTTCTAACATGTAAGAAATACTTAGATGCTGCTAACACACAGTGACCTGAAAGCTTTGATTTCCATTTCATTCATTAGTATATGGTGACCAGGAGCAGGGTTTTTCTTACAACAAATGATTAGAAAATATCACTAGACTTAATCTAGTTGTGTCAATACTTAATGGCAGCCATGTATTTGGACACAGGGCATAAATGATACATTACTGTTAAAGTTCATGTCGTTTTTAACTATTGCTTGCATATTTTACAAGATTGCCTTGAATGGCCTGAAATGATTTTTAATAAAAAAAAAATTTTGTGCTTTAACCTTTTGCCAGAAACTGCTCTGACTTTGTCCTTAGATTTCACACATCATACTATAACCAGTTGATGACAGATGAAAATTGATCTACCACATGACATCTAGACCTGACAGAACTCTGACTCAGGGGAACTATTATATACATCAATTAAACAGTGCCGGAATGATTCGAACCAACAAAATATATAGAATTAGAGAGGGAGGATAACAAAAACAAAACTCCCTTACTATTTGTTTTTAGTTCTTTGATTTGTATTTGAAGCCTGACTAATGTGGCGCCGGAATGATTTGAACCTACAGCCTCATCCATGGGTCTGTCAGAATGATTCGAACCATAGTTTTACTCGCTGGTCAATGGGGCACCGGAAAGATTCGAACCTACATGCTGGTCAATGCGGCGCCAGAATGATTCGAACCTACACGCTGGTCAATGTGGCGCTGGAATGATTCGAACCTACAAAACCCATTACACCCTACAGATACGCTGATTAATGCGGAGCTGGTATGAGTCGAACCTACACATACGCTGATTAATGCGGCGCTGGTATGATTCGAACCTAAACATACGCTGATTAATGCGGAGCTGGTATGAGTCGAACCTACACATACGCTGATTAATGTGGCGCCGGAATGATTCGAACCTACAAAACTTAAAACTTGCAAACCCATTACAAAGGTTTAATGTGCCAGTTTCACCACTTACCCTCGATCCTGTAGTGCGAGATGTCTCAAACGTGCACGCGATAGGGATCATAGGGTAGAGAAAGATTTCAGACTCTTTTACTCTTTCTCTCGCACAGATATTGTGTGGCTGTGGTGATTCGGTTGTGGCACTATATGGACTGATAAACCTTATTTTGGTGTCACAGGACTGGCCTCCACGTATGGGTCTACAATGACCCTGGCGACACTGGAAACAGTCTCGAGGACGTCATTACTGACTTTCCTTGAGGCTGGCTAACAGTCCCACTAAAGCTAGATTCTAGAATTTATCATAAACCTTGAATTGCCAGATAATGAGAGAATACCGGATCCACATTTGGTGTGGGTCAGTGTTTTATGGGTTCATGAAAGAAGCTGACGGTCCCAGATGTCTGCAATATCATTCCATCAATCAACAATAATTGTACATGCCACAACTTAAAATGATCTTACTTTTTTAAGGTTTTAGATTTCATTTCGAGCAAGCATTTGGATTTTAATCAGCTGTGATAGTTTAAAAGATAAAACGCTTCCAATTCCAAGGAAGAGTTCTGGGTTCAAATCCTGGTCACAGAGTAAAAATCCTGCAAGTTTGAAAACAATAATTATTCTTATCATTTCTATGTTGTATTACTTCATTGCAAAATAAAATATTTGGTGGAAAAACATTCTTACTTTTGGTTGATTGCACTGGGGTTTTACAAAGTTTTCAACTGTATATCATGCATATTGCAACAGTCAGCGCATTTATCAATGTTCTTTATTTACCCTCACCAATCCTGCACAATAACTTTTCAAGCCACTGACTTATTTCACACATGAAACAAAATTATTGTGCTTCAAATTCACATAACATGAAAGAGACTATTGTCTGAGATTGGTTTTAAAATCAGGACCCACATATTCCAAGTCAAGCACTCTACAATCAGAGCTAATGAGTGTTGAAGGATATTATAATCTTCAGAGCTGACACTTTTCTATACATGCTCATGTGATTATCCTCTCAATCTGGAAGGTGTTGAAAATTTAAAATAATATTGGAAGAACTTATTGCTGAAACCCTAAAAAAACCTTGTTTGATTGGTAAAGGGTAGACCAATTACAACAATTTCAGCTCTTTTCAATCTTTTTTTAATGCTTACACTTTTGAAAGCATTTGCAGCAGAAGCATTTAAAAGCATTGTGACAAAAGAGAATGTGGTCAGATTGAGCAAAGTCTTCTTTTGTCTCTTAAGTTTAAATGTTTCACTTTGATAAGTGTTATAATGATGACTGCTTTAAACTACACCAAGAAGGGCAAGGGTAAAACACATGTTCCAATGATCAAGAATTCTATATAAATCATTTTGTACAATCACACTTAAGAAAATTTATTTGTTTAAAATCTATATTAAAAAAGGTTTTATACCAGGTCAACATTATTACAATCCTTAAGTCAGCCAGTCAGCAGACTATTCTTCATGATAATCTAAAAGCTGTCCCAGGATTTGAACCCTCACGGAGAAAGGACCATGTGATTTCAAGTTCTTAACCCTAACCTATAGACCAAGGAGGCCCCAGTAAAGACACAGCTCTTTAATATAACTTGATTTGATAGTCTGCTGAAGAGTTGATATTTTATGTAGCAGACCCTAACAGCTGAGTTAGCAATGTGCCCAGCATTGAACACGGCAGTCGTAGGTGTGAGACCCAGCTCTCCCATTATTCTCTCTGATATATGCTAAAGTCAGAATGACACAACTTATTGGTCTCTCACTACATGTATATTATCTTCAGTTTGGAAAGCAGTCTGCACATTGGACCTGTTTCTATGCAGTTTTGGTGATTACAAAGAGCATGAGTAGGTGTGCTGACCACTGTACTACAACAGACATACTGTGGAAACAGCCTCAATATCTTATCTAACCAACATGTTATATTCCTAGTAAAACATCATAAAATATAAGATAATTGACCTGTGGTTGGGAGGACAACTGAAAAAAAATGAATGAAACGGACTAAATCCCCCCTCAACAAAAAAAGGTAATGGGTTTGGAGGTTAGGAGAATAAGTTAGAGCAATGACGTACTCTTTTTTTACTCAATCATAACAACTCGGGTATATCTGTGAGCTGAGAAATACACCTTGGATATAAGTGTAGGGTTACCATAAACTGTCCCCAGCTTATAAGACATTTCCTATAAGCGTCCACCATAAATAGTTCAATGCATATGGACATGTTTAACATCATTTTAAATCACTTTTTATCGGTACTGTACCTCATAAGTAATAGTGAAATTGAAAGTTGTGATATATATAGCCGTTTCCTTTCAGATCAAATCAATTGACTATAATTAGAAATCACATCTAAGACCTATATTTGAAAACAAAAGTACAATGACAGAAGTCTTGCGAGAAACAATATGATGGCTTCCATATTATATCAGAGGTGTTTTCATTGGATAAACCGGATGAGTTAAGATTGCTTTTTACCGAGACACAGATATTCCAATTAATTTTCCTTAACCCTTTACCAAATACCATGTTTTCGACTGTCCAAAATTGAAAGGAATTGCTCCTGGTGCCACAGTGTCTTCCAGCATCATCTACATCAAAGTGGTCAAATGTCTTTATTGTTTGGTAATGAGTTAACCCATCAACCAATGTAGAATATATAGATAGCTCCAAATTAAAAGAACCAGAACTTTACAGCCAAGTTTACGAGATTCGTGGTACCTAATTATCTAAAGTATAAGAATGACTTTTTAAATCAAAACGGTACAAGAAAAGTTAAAAGCATACTAGCGCTCAGAAAAACTGCAAAACTTGGTAATATGAGTTATAAATCATGATAGAATATGTTGAAACATAGCGAAAAACCACAGGATCATGACAATATAACGCCTTCACTATTTATTATCTATTTTTCAAAGTTCTATTTTCACAAATGTAGTGCCCACGAATTTTACTTCATTGTTTACATTCGAGTAACATCTAAAATAGCAAGGAGCACTCGGATTAATAAGTGGCGACTAACTGGCTAGAAAAATCACGTAAAACACATAAAAATACTGTCACTTATTCCATATTTACAACGTGAACAATCAAAATTGATAATTTCTTGAGTTTTATTAGTTCCCAACATTTCTTTGCTGACCTTGTTTTATCGCTAATTATAAACAAACTATAGTATTTTCTCTTTTAAAAGCATCATGTGAATGTGTTACAGTCTCAATTCCTCTGTAAAAGGGAATTTAAAGCACTTTTAAGTTAATTTTCAATTATTCTAGAACTTTAACAATTTAAGTGTACATGAGCACAAGTATGGCTTTAATGGTAAAGGCTCCTTTTAACCCTTTACCAAATGCCAAATTTTCGAGCGTCCCAAATTGAAAGAGTTTGCAGACATTTCAAATGGGAAAAAAATGAAAAGCAATCTTTTGATAGGGCAGATAACACTGTGGGAAAAGGAGAAATTGCTCTTAACAAGCAATTTTACCTTTTCCCACAATGTTATCCAGAGGAGTGTGCAAACTGGTCAAGTATTGTTACTGTTTGGTAATGGGTAAATATGTCTAAATTGATGATTTTTTTTAGTATAAACCTTTGAGAGGCAGACATCAGATCTTTAGATCTTTATAAATTTTGCGGCTGTCATGTGACAGAAAAATGTCCTAGTAAGAATATACATATATCAAGCAATGTCAAAAGTCAAAACTATACAGTAAATATCTTAATTCTACATTCTCTCTTATAAGGATATCAAAAGTAGGAAACACTATTAAATCAAGCAAACTTTATTTCCATAATGATTTTAACCCTTTACCAAACGGAAAATTTTCGACTGTCCCAAATTGAAAGAGTTTGCGGACAACATTTCAAAATGTGATGAAATTGGAAAATAATCTTCTGATAAAGCAGAAAACATTGTGGGAAAAAGAGTAATTGCTCTTAACAAGCAATTCTTATCGAGCAATTTCTCCTTTTCGCACAATGTATTCCAGAGTCATCTGCAACAAACTGGTCAAATGTCGTTTATTTTTAGGTAATGAGTTAAATGATGTTCAAAACCTCCCTATATATTGAACTACTCAATGTGGACAAACATATGAAATAAGTTATTACCCAGGGACGAAACACCCACACCTTGTAACCCTATACTTATGTATGAGGTGTATTTCTCACACACAAGTAGTTACGATAGAGATATAAGGCTGCTTGATCTTTTGGAAAGGCTTCTCTGCATTGATAGACCTCACTTAAGGCCCTACTGGGAATTCACTACAGCAAACATACAACTGATTTCAATGACGATATATGCATATAACATACATTATAAGAACAAAGTTTTAAAGTTTCATAAATTATTTCCCTTACATCAGTTCTTATATCTCTTTTAAATCTGAGATAACAACCAAAGATTATTATAAGGTATAAACAAGTGAGATAACAACCAAAGATTATTATAAGGTATAAACAAGTGAGATAACAACCAAAGATTATTATAAGGTATAAACAAGAGAGATAACAACCAAAGATTATTATAAGGTATAAACAAGTGAGATAACAACCAAAGATTATTATAAGGTATAAACAAGTGAGATAACAACCAAAGATTATTATAAGGTATAAACAAGAGAGATAACAACCAAAGATTATTATAAGGTATAAACAAGTGAGATAACAACCAAAGATTATTATAAGGTACTTATAAACAAGTGAGATAACAACCAAAAGATTATATAAAGAGGTATAAACAAGTGAGATAACAACCAAAAGATTATTATAAAAGGTATAAACAAGAGTGAGATAACAACCAAAAGATTGTATAAGGTATAAACAAATTGAGATAACAACCAAAGATTGTATAAAAGGTATAAACAAGTGAAGAGATAACAACCAAAAGATTATTATAAAGAGTATAAACAGAGTAAGAGATAACAACCAAGATTACATTATAAAGGTATAAACAGAGTGAGATAACAACCAAAAGATTATTATAAAGGTATAAACAAATTGAGATAACAACCAAAAGATTGTATAAAAAGGTATAAACAAGTGAGAGATAACAACCAAAGATTATTATAAGGTATAAGAAACAAGAGTGAGATAACAACCAAGGTATTATAAAAGGTATAAACAAGGAGTAGAGATAACAACCAAAAAGATTATTATAAAGGTATAAACAAGTGAGATAACAACCAAAGGTATTATAAAAGGTATAAACAAGTGAGATAACAACCAAAGATTATTACTAAAAGGTATAAACAGGGTAAGGATAACAACCAAAAGATTATTATAAAGGTATAAACAAATTGAGATAACAACCAAAAGATTATTATAAAAGGGTATAAACAAATTGAGATAACAACCAAAAGATTATTATAAAAGGTATAAACAAGTGAGATAACAACCAAAGATTATTATGAGGTATAAACAAGTGAGATAACAACCAAAAGATTATTATAAGGTATAAACAAGTAGAATAACAACCAAAAAGATTATTATAAAAGGTATAAACAAGAGTGAGATAACAACCAAAATTGTATAAAAGGTATAAACAAGTGAGATAACAACCAAAGATGATTATAAGGTATAAACAAGTGAGATAACAACCAAAGATGATTATAAGGTATAAACAATTGAGATAACAACCAAAGATAATTATAAGGTATAAACAAGTGAGATAACAACCAAAGATTATTATAAGGTATAAACAAGTGAGATAACAACCAAAGATGATTATAAGGTATGAACAAGTGAGATAACAACCAAAGATGATTATAAGGTATAAACAAGTGAGATAACAACCAAAGATGATTATAAGGTATAAACAAGTGAGATAACAACCAAAGATTATTATAAGGTATAAACAAGTGAGATAACAACCAAAGATAATTATAAGGTATAAACAAGTGAGATAACAACCAAAGATGATTATAAGGTATAAACAAGTGAGATAACAACCAAAGATGATTATAAGGTATAAACAATTGAGATAACAACCAAAGATAATTATAAGGTATAAACAAGTGAGATAACAACCAAAGATTATTATAAGGTATAAACAAGTGAGATAACAACCAAAGATTATTATAAGGTATAAACAAGTGAGATAAGAACCAAAGATTATTATAAGGTATAAACAAGTGAGATAACAACCAAAGATTATTATAAGGTATAAACAAGTGAGATAACAACCAAAGATTATTATAAGGTATAAACAAGTGTATTTCTATCAAACTAGCTGAAGCTTCTCCAGAAATAACCAGAACTTTAAGTGCATGGGTTTGTGGGTATTATCAAATTACCAAACAGTAAATCCAGAGACATAGATAACATGTTATCTATGTCTCTGGTAAATCACTCTTAACTAGCAAATTCTCCTTTCCCCACAATGTTTTTCTACCCTATCAGAAGATGTTTTTTTAATTTCATCACATTTTGAAATGTCGTCTGCAAACTATTTCAATTCCGGACAGTCGCAAAGTTGGTGTTTGTTGAAGGGTTAAACACATAGAAGTTAGTATACTTCTTGTTATGTGTTGGTTACCATAGTAATAGAAATGTTGATTGAAATATTTTAACACAACGTTTTGATAACAGGCAGTTGTCCAAATATTATGAATATAAAGTTCTTTTCAGTCATCCCTAACATTACACAAGTATTTTTGTAAGATTGTACATTTTAGAAAATAAACCAACTCTCTCACCTTGCTGTTTGGTAGAAGTTCTTGTGACAAAGAAGGGAAGGGTTATTCATGAATTATTTCTCCTTTTGTCTGATTTCTTTACTCTAGAACTGCTGTAGGTTTGCAAAATTCAATCAGTATCAAATTAGTTATTCAAGGTTAATTCCTTTTTTTTTTTTAAAGGAAAACTCAAAATTGAATGACAGCCTGTCTAAAATATACATGCCTGTGTAATCACACTACAAAGCAGCAAATGATAATTCAAGATTAAAATAATTTTACATGTAATATGCATGTATTCTCATTCATCCCTCACTCTCTTTTATTCATTGTGACAAATGGATAAATTATCAGCAATATAAACATTTGTGAAAATGCTCTCTCCTAAATATCAAATATTTAATGCACCATATTATGGACACAAATTATGATTTATCAAAACCCAGGTACCATATATCATATACCATACATACCATTAAACCATATAACTTACTTGTTTAATACACTACACACAATCATGTGGTTATAGAAATATTTGTATCAAAGAAATATTTGTTAAGAGCAATTTTTGGTGTGTTTTTTTACAATAGCTTTACCAGTGATCACAATGTAAATGTTAACTTTCATACTTTAAACTGTTGTACTTTCTACTTTCTGCGTTTATCTTCATTGACGGCAAGTTACAAAATATCAAATGAAGAAGCAAGTCATTATTGTTCACCAACATCCACCATCTGTTGCCCTTTATGCATGAATAATTATGACATGGTATATTTGATACTCGACAGTCTTCCAAACACAGTCGAGGCTATTCGACAAAGTCCGTCACAATTGATCTTTTTTTTTGCCAATTGCAAACAATCCCATATGAAATAAAGTTGTATTGATGGATACTTAGTAACTTTATTGAATTTGATAATTTTCAACAAATGAAATTGTAGAATGAGCAATGTAACATAACCCTAAAACATCAAAATAACACTTATACACAACCAGTTGTATAACAGCATCCATGCTCTTGTGGTAACAATGTCTTCCTTATAAACCACATGGTTGAACATATCGGATGGCTCATAGGATATTTTTAGATACTCAGTATAGCATTTAGTTCATGCTTATCAGGCAACAGACGGGGAATATTGAAGAAGATTACTAAAGAAACTAGACTTGTAGACAGAAATAACAGAGGGGATGAAAAAGAACAGTAAATATTGCTATTTAACTGCTTTAAATCTTTGACATAATTTTGTTTTTATAATTCAGACTGAAGCTCAGTATCTCATCTCCTTATATTTCATAATAACTCTATTCTCATATTTAAAACTGGTCTATGGTGTGACTGGCAATGAATCTGTGCTTAACCCTTTACGAAACTCCAAATTTTCTACTATCCCAAATTGAGAGAGTTTGCAGACAATATTTCAAAATGTATTAAAGTTGGAAAGTAATCTTCTGATAGAGATAAAAACATTGTGGGAAAAGGAGAAATTACTCGTAACAAGCAATTCCTCCTTTTCCTACAATTTTCCTGCCTTATCAAAAAATTATTTTCCAATTCCATTACATTATGAAATGTAGTCTGTAAACTTTTTCAATTTGGGACAGTCGGTAATTTGGAGTTTCGTAAAGGGTTAAGTTTATTCATTACATCTTAAGAACCTTTCATATTGCTTGATTTGATGTGAATGATACAAAGCATTAAAGTTGAAATGCAAATTTCTCAATTTAATGATTAACTTTAACGTTTTACACCTAACCAACCAAAGTCAAGAATGATTATAACATTAAACAAGGAAAGCCATTGGTAAGACATATGAAAAAAAGAACTATCCGTAAACAAGAAAGAACAAAGAATAACTGTTAAAGCAAGTTTACATAAAGCACATCAATAGTGTACCAGTACTGGGGTTTGAACCCAGACATACCTCTAGGAGCCAATGTGTCTAAACAACACTAAACAAGAAAGAACAAAGAATAACTGTTGATGCAAGTTTACATAAAGCACATCAATAGTTTACCAGTACTGGGGTTTGAACCCAGACATACCTCTAGGAGCCAATGTGTCTAAACAACACTAAACAAGAAAGAACAAAGAATAACTGTTGAGGTAAGTTAACATAAAGCACATCAATAGTTTACCAGTACCGGGGTTTGAACCCAGACATACCTCTAGGTGCCAATGTGTCTAAATAACACTAAACAAGAAAGAACAAAGAATAACTGTTGAGGCAAGTTTACATTAAACACATCAATAGTTTACCATTACTGGGGTTTGAACCCAGACATACCTCTAGGTGTCTATGTGTCTAAATAACACTAAACAAGAAAGAACAAAGAATAACTGTTGATGCAAGTTTACATAAAACACATCAATAGTTTACCATTACTGGGGTTTGAACCCAGACATACCTCTAGGTGTCTATGTGTCTAAACAACACTAAACAAGAAAGAACAAAGAACAACTGTTGAGGCAAGTTTACATAAAGCACATCAATAGTTTACCAGTACTGGGGTTTGAACCCAGACATACCTCCAGGAGCCAATGTGCCTAAACAACACTAAACAAGAAAGAACAAAGAATAACTGTTGATGCAAGTTTACATAAAACACATCAATAGTTTACCAGTACTGGGGTTTGAACCCAGACATACCTCTAGGTGTCTATGTGTGTAAACAACACTAAACAAGAAAGAACAAAGAACAACTGTTGAGGCAAGTTTACATAAAGCACATCAATAGTTTACCAGTACTGGGGTTTGAACCCAGACATACCTCTAGGTGTCAATGTGTCTAAACAACACTAAACAAGAAAGAACAAAGAATAACTGTTGAGGCAAGTCTACATAAAGCACATCAATAGTTTACCAGTACTGGGGTTTGAACACAGACATACCTCTAGGTGTCTATGTGTCTAAACTATACTAAACAAGAAAGAACAAAGAATAACTCTTGATGCAAGTTTACATAAAGCACATCAATAGTTTACCAGTACTGGGGTTTGAACCCAGACATACCTCTAGGTGTCAATGTGTTAAAACAACACTAAACAAGAAAGAACAAAGAATAACTGTTGAGGCAAGTTTACATAAAGCACATCAATAGTTTACCAGTACTGAGGTTTGAACCCAGACATACCTCTAGGTGTCTATGTGTCTAAACAACACTAAACAAGAAAGAACAAAGAATAACTGTTGAGGCAAGTTTACATAAAGCACATCAATAGTTTACCAGTACTGAGATTTGAACCCAGACATACCTCTATGTGTCTATGTGTCTAAACAACACTAAACAAGAAAGAACAAAGAATAACTGTTGAGGCAAGTTTACATAAAACACATCAATAGTTAACCAGTACTGGGGTTTGAACCCAGACATACCTCTAGGTGTCTATGTGTGTAAGCAACACTAAACCTGAGGCTGTTCTTCCAGTTGAACTATACTGGTTGTTTATATCAGTGCCTAACAATCCTAACCTTTTAACCTGTTTTCAATGTATCTATTATGATGAATGTAAGAAAAACATATTTCACTTGTTATGAGTATTCTCTTTATTTTTACAATATTTTCAAATCTATTCAAATATAAATGTGTTTGATGTTAAGAAAGGATTATAAAGGTTTGATGATGTTGTAAAGCAATGTTGTATTAAAAAAGCACATGTAAAACCGGTATAGTTACTGAAAAACAACATAAAACTTATACATATGCATCATTTATTCCAAATCCAATAGGAATGGTTTGGAAAATGAAATTCATGCTCAAGCTTGATGGGACTTATTTCTCTCTACACACCATGTGTCTGAAATATAGCACAAACATAATGTGTGAGAGCCATCCAAAACACTATCATAATGGTGGCCAATGTGTAACTTAAATACAAAAAAACCAATGCTCAAAGTATCAAGATGTACCTCATATAGAAAACTGCATATAGTCCAGTCAATCTGTAAGTCAACCCACAACTAATTGCAACAGAAACAAATTTGTGATTTTATTATAGCTGCACACTTCCTTTATAACATATAAAAAGTCCTCAGAAATCCCACCAGGGGAAAATACTGAAAAATGCATTTAAACTTTTTGAAAAGTGCATGGTTCGAAGGTACCACCATAGAAAAGTACATAGCGTGAACTGTCATCGGTAAATTTCGAGGTCAACTTGATGTTGAAAGTCTCATGAAAGGGTAAGTTGAGCTTATTATCATTTATATATGCCCTTATCTGATTAAAAACATAATTGTATGTTCATGATTACATTTTAGATGAAAAATTATTTTTGAAATAGCCTGCAGAATGCTTTGTAATGGGTTTTCGTGGGTAATTTAAAAAGTGTTTGTTTTGTTTAATTTCGCCCAAAATATCGATTTTATGACCATTCACACTCAAATATATCTTTAAACATGAATAAAATGACAAAAATGCACCTTACAATGACAAATATATAAAATGAATAAAAAAATATTTACCTCTGAATAGCTGGTTTTTTTTTTAAACTACGGTGGCCCATTAGTGCCATTGTAGATAATGATTTGACGAAACTCAAGTTTCTCTTACTCACTTAATTAAATCAATCATGTTCATATGTTAAAATTATTTAATTCTTAATGTTTTTTGTTGAAAATAATGAATTAAATCTATTTATGATTTGTTTAATTGATTTTTACATTTGTTTAGTTTCTTAACCATTTGGCAAAATAGATCGAATTGAAGGTTAAAGATGAAGAGCAAATGTGGATGAGATAAAAATCGTCGGCAACTATCATCTGGTGGCGATTGCAATTTACTTTGAAGGTGCATTTATTACTATAACCTATTGTACGATAAAGATATCATTATAGTCACATTTTTTCTTCTTATAACGTTTTTAATTATTATTCATCATTAATACATATGTTGTATGAACTATGAAAATTAAGGTGAAATACGCTAAAGTACAACCTTCAATCAAAAGAAAGATAAAGCAAGTATGGTTGTGCTTAATTTAATATTTTTCATTTGCAGTGATGTTAATTGAATAGTACCAATATTAAAAATGCTGCAGACAAAATCAACGCACAAGTGATGATAAATGCCTTTTTATCTATTTTCCATTTGCAGGTAAAATGGATAGTACTATCAAGAGTGCAAGAAGGTCACATTAACAATGTGGATTCCATACCATTTTGAGCTTCTTCCGTTGTATTGGACAATAAATGGAAGAACAAGACTATCAGAATTTCTCAAAATGTGGTGATTCACATGTTCAATGACACGGTTATTTCTAGAGCAACTTGATGCCATTTCCTACTAAATAAATTTTTAAATGTAATACTTATGGGAATCTCTTTTAATACTGCATTGCTTTGAGAGGAAGTCACAATACATGAAGTTGAAAGCATGACCTGGACTTCCAAACCAAAGACAAATACTGAAGCCTTTAGCGAGGTTGAACCCAATGAAATGATTTAATGTGAGTTAACATTTATGAAATCCTTATGCAAGAAGAAAAACCAGCTGAAGAAGTTTGTGGTGAAGTAGTTTTCAAAAGATGCAGGACAAACTTGAAAAGAAGCCCTTTGTTTGTCAAGTCGCATTTCCAAGTTGTGTTTCATATATAAACAATGGCTGACCTACTACACATGTTTATTAAAGCCAAATAATTGTATTGCTGAGAACAGTAAATTCAAGCCATCAGACAAATGTAGCCCCAGTCTAGAGCTCTGTTATCTTCCTATGTTATCTTCAAACTAAAGCCAAACATTACCTACAGAGTCCAGATTTCTTCACTTATATGAAGGAAACCATATAGTTTGTCAAAGCGATCGCGCATCGGCAATAGTTTCAACAGATCAAGTTTTTGAGCAGGTCCTTATTAGAAGTTCAAAGACAATAGGAAGAATAAAATGTGGTTATCATTATGGTTTGAAAGAATCACAGAGAAACCAATTGTTTTTGTCAATTCCTGTATGTACATACTACAATTATGCAATGCAGAAATATACAAGTGATCAGCATGTTAAAACCAGTCATTCGAGGGTGGAAAAAGATCATACGGACAACCTAAACATAGATATCCACGTTGCGGACTGTACACTTGATAACATTGTGTCAGGTCGACGAGTATATATTATGTAATTGTCGACTGTGCAAAGTAAGAAGACCAATTGAATATTAACAACATGGTTTATAAATACGATTCAGAATACAGTTTTATAGGTTAAAGCCATTCCGTAACCCCAAACTCTCAATTAACGTTAAGAGAAATTGGAGAAGCAGCACAAACTGGTCCGCATTTGCGTTTAACAGCTCCGGTTGATATATTGCATGACAATGAAGGAGATATATTTAAGAAAGAGCTGTGTAGTTTCCCGCCATCACAATATGGGTCTTCTGGGTTATTGAAACTAGCTGACAAACCTTCCTCGATAAATAAAATATAAGCGCAGGTTGGCTGTAGTGTCAATAAATAGCTAGATGAGTCAGTTCAATATGTACACGACGATAGGGCTTTGTTCTTACGATTGCCTTCGGATGTACGTGGAACATATTCTGATGATGTCATTAGCAAACCTGCAATATTTGTATTTGATGGATGTTCAAATTGTCCTTCTCGAAAGGAGTGTGTACAAAAGGAATGCAGTAAAGGGGTAGGTAACAAAAAGGTGGTTTTACTCGAGGAAGATTGTTCACTTCCAAAAACAGCAGTTCTTATCAAATACTGTGAATTGCCTTAAATTAAAATGCTCATGTAAAACAAAGTGTGACCGAAAACCTTGTTCTTGTAGACATACCTTCTTGACCGTTCCTGAGGGAGTGGGGAATGTCTGGGAGCATTCTTCGCTAATGCAGAAATTGTGCAAGAACAATACAAAATGGAAAAAGGAGTCTGTAAATATATTGAGATGCAAAATTAAGGGAACCCTATTACTGTTAACTATTTTCTAGATAGGATAGGGAGAATTTGCCTCTTCATAATCCGTAAACCCAAACTCATGACACCGTGTAATCGAACATATTCGATAAAGTGTTGTAGCATGTATTCATTACATGTATTGCCCGTGCACTCACGTGAATTCATGGATACGATAAAAATGAAACACAATCAAGTCTCATATCAATGCAATATGCCATCATGGCAGTATCTCAGAAGCTCAGAAATGACAATGCATAGGCATGTTGCAAGGTGAATCCTAGAACCATGTTGCCAGGTTTATTGGGAAGTGTTATTGCACGACCTGCAGCTTTACACCACCAGACTGGTGATGTTCAAATAAGGAGGGGGCATGGAAAACAACATTCCAGCAAGATCGCCTTTAATGGATTATTGCTTTGCGCAACTGTCTCGTAACCGCACCATAACCAAAGCAGGAGATCCATACCGTGACAGGACTTCGGGTTTCTAGCAGTACAAGGCGTCCTTTTCATGGTGTCATCATGTCAAGGCTGAACAGATATAATCGTTTACGGTTGTGCTAGCAACATTAAGGTTGGCCTATACGTCGGTGGCGTCATGTGGTCTTTTCGGATAAGTCGATCTTCTGTCTGCGATTCTGATAGCATCGGCGTTGGGAGAGATACAAATACACCATTGTCTTGGAGCATGAATTCTTTTAGTGGGGGAGCATCATGGTCTGGGGTGGTGTTTATTACGGTAGGAGAATATAACTTGTACCTGTCCCTGGAAACCTGAATGGACACATTGATGAAATTTTTCGTTCTGTTGTCCCATTTGCACATAGAATTGGTCAAAACTTTGTCCTCCAGGATAATAATTTCTGACCCCACAGAGCTCGTGTTGCAATTGACTTCGTCAGGAAACAGGACATCTTGACAATCCAGTGATCTGGGAAATAATCAGACCTCTTTCCCATTGAGCATGTATTGGATGTTGTTGGTAGGAGAGTCCGCGTACGTCGCCCCATATCAGCCAATATTCAGGAATTTGGTGCAGCACTTCAGGAGAAATGCCCCCCCCCCCATGTCGTGCATGTATTTCTGCATGTGGAGGTCATACCCGATCTTGATTTTAATTGAATATCTGGTCTGTGTTTTAAAATGAAATTAAAGATACCTCAATATTGAATTCAGGCGTGCCCTTATTTTTTAACGCATAGTGTACTCCATGTGTAATTCAATGAGTGTACACTTAATTTTGAAAAGCTGGCACATAGTGAGAAAGAAGCAATAGAATAGTACTAATTTTGCTGCTTTTCCCAATATGTTTCTTCCTTTATTTCATTTATTGTTTTTTAAGTTCACAAAACAAATGCAAAACGTCAAAAATTACCACATGAATATTGTATTGCTTGTGTCATATATTTCGTTTTTCTTATATAGGCATATATGGATTTCGGTACCTTATTTAAGTGATTGTCTTTATATATAAGTTATCTAATACAAAAAGGTGTGTTTTGTCTTTGATTTAAGTTTTAGAGAACAAGCTTTGCCAGATGATATCGAATTCTAGCATATAGGAATGCATTGACATGAAAAAAAAAATTCTTTAGTTTTAATGGGTGGGTGGGGTAAGTTGACCCCTTTTAATTCACAATATTTATAAGAATAAATCAATTCTAGAAGGCAAACTGATGTGAATGATAAATAAACATGTAGATAGAGTATACCGCTTATCAAAACATCATTTTTGTGTGAATTTTTGGGGTTTTGTTCCATTTTGGTAGATATATACAAATATGCGATTTTTTCCAAAAGGCCTGAAAGTAGCTATAATAAAACGAGTTTTTAACCAATTTCCCCTGAAGGGATTTTGGAGGACTTTTTTTCTGTCATCTCTTATACATTCATGATAACTTTAAAAGAGATTTCGTTTCTGTTGCAATTAGTTGACGGTTGAGTCCATTTTTTTCATAGGATGACTGGACTAATACTTGATTGACTAATATCTTTACATTGTCACTTAGGCTGCATTCAAGCTTCCAGTTTAGATATGTTATAACTCCAGTATATCTGGCTTTTAAAGTGAAGTAGTCTACAATGGAAGATCTGCAATAGTAAAAGTTATCGTGTATGTTGTGTCAAGTGTGGTAAATAACATATAAAAAAGAATAAATCCTGGATTGTACATGTAGGGTTCATAATAATCGTCTCATATATCAATGATGACCAGAACAATATTCTTTTTGAATATTCAACAAATATGCTAGCCTGGGGTCCTGACCCATGCATACCGGCATTAATGCGGGGTAAAAGTGTTGAACGAGACCCTAGGCTTTTATGCCCAAGGCATTTGGTTACCTTCCGGAACAGTCAGAGGACAGTAATGGAGTCAAACAGCGATAATGTTGATTACATAAAGTGGGCTATGTGACTGGGCCATTAGTCAAGAGCATAAGGACTAAGTTTTTTTTTCTTGTATATATATTGGTCTACTTCATTGTCAAATTACAATTTTCTTTTATGAGAACAGGTAGAGCATTCCTGTACTTTATGTTATTTATCATACTGACGACATAAATACTTATGATTAATTTTTTCAACATTTTCAATGTCAGACTGATATAAACCTCTGATTTATTGTCAAATAAAGACATTTGCTCATCATTGGAAAATCTTCCTCTTGCCATTTGATAGAAAGACAGTTATAGTCCTCTGTATATGAAAATGTCAAATCATTGAGATGTGACATAACTACCTGTTAATTTTCAACAACATGGCTTTACAGCACATGTTATGTATCAACATTGAAGTAGATTCAAGTCTTTGATACTTTCTGAAAAAAATTGCTTTTTTGCAAATATTGTATCCATTGATCAAGCAAGACGAATTTATGGAAGATAAAATTTACGATGAAAAAAGGACAATATTTCTATTGTACATTTTCTCATGGTGTTGAAATTTTCCTAATTCTCATTTCAGGTGTGGCAAAGTCAATTATTCATATTGACAAGCATGTTCAAAAAATGTCTATACAAACATTTAACGGACTAGTGCAGGAAAAGATTGGGGATTTCACTTTTTATTAATTAATTGATTGTCTTCTACTGATAAAAATACACATATACTTCTTAATAACATAAGACTGGATTATCGATAGATTCCCAACTCCATTAATAACCATAAAACAAGATAGAGAACATTCATATTTTAGATATTGCAAACTCTTTAAACGGGACTTTCCTAAATAACAATCTAAACTCTAAGAATGAGAGGTGATACTTTAAAGATACCATTGACACATGGTTCTTGTCATGTCATGCTAGCAAGAAGAAATTCCTGCATTTATTTAGATTCCGGCTTTCCCATAGAAGCACTGAGACGTGCGACTTAATAATATTTACCGAAAATAGACATACACAATTTCGAATAAAATGAAGCAATTTCGAATAAAATGAATTGAAAATTGTGTTTTGTTGTAAAAATATATAAGTGGCAATAATGATTGTTATCTGATTTCTAAAGTTCATAGATCTCAGAGGTCTCTCTGTAAGTCCCTTTAAACAACCCTTATTTGTAAATTTAATGTTAGACAACTAAGAAATACATGTATTTTGAAATGAAAGTAACTTACATCTTTTGTCAGATTGGCGTCATTCTCTAAATAATGCATCAAGCAGTATACCAGCTAAGGAACTTATCAAATGAATTTCAATGCATATATAAATCGTAAGTTTTATGATAAGAATGGATCGGAAAGTCACTGTTAGTTCAAAGTAGAGTACCCAAAAATTGAACTGAGATTATGCATACTAATTCATTTGAAACCAACACTAATTGAATAGCTAAATCATTGTGAAAAAAAGGACAAACTTCTCAGTCAAAAGGTTTCAAACTTTGTTTGCTACAAGAACCTTAGTGATCATTATTGACAAAAGGGATTATAAATATCCCCTACAAAGGATTCAAGAACTGTGTTCAAGAGCAGCATGAACAGATACGAACAAAATTAGATGTCCATGAAGATGAAGCATTTACTAAAACACATTAGTTTGTCTTAACTAAAGCCATGTGTCAGTTCACACATTGAGAACCTCCATGGGTTTTGAACCTAGGAAACCGATCAGGGGTTGGCCAAAACTGATTTTTATTCACTTGTCCGTAAATACAAGGCCTTTGAACAAGCTAATTGTACAATTGATTTTGCAACCCCTGCAAAGTATCAAATTGAGACATAAAATATCTTCAATGATTTAACATATTTATTCCAAATGTATGGATTACCTGAAGCCATATATCAATTAACCCTTGGATACTCAGCATCAAACATCTAATACAGATGTAAGTTAGAATCAATTAATTTAAGATAGTTATTTAATAAAATGAGAAATTTGATTCACCTGTTATAATGAGCAGAAACAACGTTACATAGAAGTGTTATTTTCGGTAATGTATTGGTTTGTCTCATTGGTTCCTTTGGTATTTTTCATTTAATGTTGATTTTATGAAGTAATGGGTTCTGTGTCACAACGATTATCAATGAAACATTAACCCTTTCCCAAACAACAAATTTTCGACTGTCCCAAATTGAAAGAGTTTGCAGACAACATTTCAAAATGTGATGAAATTGAACAATATTCTTCAGAAAGAGCAGAAAACCTTGTGGGAAAAAAAATTGCTTGTTAGGAGCAATTTCTCCTTTTCCCAAAATGTTTTCTAAAGTCGTCTGCGACAAAGTCGTCAAATGTCGTTATTGTTTGGGAAAGGGTTACATAACAGGAACCATGGATCTACCTACATAAACTAGATATTTGTAACATATAACCACATGGTTGCTGATTTAATTCTGTTTTCATCATTTAAGCCATTAATTCATGAGACTGTTGTGACAAACCAAAATTTAAAGAAATTTTGGCCAGCAATAATAAATTAAGGAAAATAACATAGTCTTTGTGATACTTGGAAACAGATTTTTGAAAACTTGATCTTTACATATAGAATATTCCAACGTACATCTGAGAAGAGTGTAGTATGATGCTTTGGTTTATGCAAAATGAGTGGATAAGTGAAGGCTGTAAACATTATCCTTTATGCAACAATTCCTACACATTTTTAAGAGACCCTCCCTCTTTTTGAAATAAATTGTCTTCTACCATAAAGACAACAGCAGTAATTTCTAAAGTAACATAGAACTAGATTATTGACGGCGTCCCAACCCTGCTCATGGCTGTACTGAAAAGAAGAATAACTTAAGAATCACAGATATCTAAGACCGTTTAAACAGGTTTATTTTGTAAACAACGATATTAACTTAGAGTAAGCGGTGGTATTTTTAATACCATCGTCACATGGGTTTTCAGAAACGTTTACTGCACATGTGCATGGTCACATACATTACATAAATTATGATTGATCGAGCAAGCAGGAAAACAAACTGCAATGAAATTAAAATAATGAATCTTGCTCAATTTGATAATGAAAAAATTTTTTAAAAAGTACTCTCTTTCTACATTGAGTGTTTAAGATTCCGCCCTAACTCTGCACAGGATTACATCCTTTGCTACTATGTTGTTGTTGTTGCTGTGTAGTTTGATATTTTTAGATGTCACATGATAGCAAGGCGTGCAAAAAAGAATTCCCCAGTTAATTTATAAAACAAGTTTCCCAAAGGAAAACAGCAGCCGCATAGGTTCACTTCGCATTAATTAATGAAAACATGGGGTTTTAGCAACTTATAAGTAAAGAAATTGAAGACGATCTTAGGTTATGTGACAAGAATTGTGAACATAGAATTTCTAACATTTATTTACTCCCAAAGTACACATTTCTGAGGGGGGCTCTTTTATGTTAAATTTTGTAGAACTTTTCAAAGAAACAATTACTGTATCAATATGAAGAAGTGAATTTAAGATTGCTGTAGTTGTATGACCTCATTTATCTCACATTCCAAAACTTAAAATTGTGGGACTAATTTGTAAATTTTAAGTCCTTTTTTTGCAAATATAACTGACTAGTGAGTATCAATATATGAATGAGTTTGTTTCTTTATAAATTCAACTAGCTCGGTAAATTGAAACAATAACAGAACAAGACTTAGTATCAATATTGTTTCTGAATAAATCATAGGTTTGAAGGTCACACAACTACTTCAATGTTGTGATGATGGTCTGACCTTACGAGAGCCATGGAAAAATAAGGAATGATAGCTTAACCCATTAACTTTTTAAAAATGTGATCACCATTTTCCACACAAAGGAAAATTGGGTAAATTACTGCCCTGAATGTAATGAAATAAGTTTCTCCTCTTCTTTTAGTAAATGGCGTCAAATGTGTAATAGATAAGTATATACAAGGAAAAGTGAAATCTTTTTAACATTATGAACCACATTACCTCAAGAGTTTATTAGTCCTTCAGAGTTGTCATAAGCATACAAACAGGAATCAGTCCACATGTCATCAATTCAACACTATCTGTGTCTGAGGGACCTATGAAGATAGGTATTATGGAGTAAGAGGGTTAAACATAATTGCAAAACACCTACAAATGACCCATTACCAAACAATAACGACATTTAACCACATTGTTGAAGATGACTCTGAATACATCGTGGGAAAACGAAAAATTGCTCTAAACAAGCAATTTTTCTTTTCTCACGTTTTCTGCACTATTAGAGGATTGTTTTCCAATTTCATCACAATTTGAAATGTTGTCTGCAAACTCTTTCAATTTAGGAGAGTCCAAAATTTGGCTTTTTGTAAAGGGTTACTAAAAAGCTACACATGGCATCTATCCAACACTGTGTCTGTCCAAGGGTGGCAAAATCAACTGACAATATTGCCCAGCTTGTCAAAAAGCCTTAACGGTCAAGTGTATTTTGACTTCAGTTTAACCCATTACTAATCAATAACAACATTTAACAAGTTTGTTGAAGATTACTCTGGAAAACTTTGTGGGAAAAGGAGAAATTGCTCTTTCTGTGCTATCAGAAGATTAATTTTCAATTTCATCACATCTTAAAATGTTGTCTGCAAACTCAGTCAATTTGGGAAAACGTTATAAGATAAGCCAGTATTGGCTCTGTTCATGTATTTAATGAATTATTTCCTAAGAGAACTTCTTTACTATATAAAGGGATCAGAGATTTGTGCTCTGAGAGTAATAAACATCAAAAGTGTTTGATATGTCCAGTCATTGGCACTTAACCAAATACCATTTTCAATTCATTTACTTCTTAGTTACTGAATCCTGTATTTTCCTTCAGTAATGAAACGTAAGCCTTCAGGCCTGACAGTGCTTCTATGGGAAAGCCAGTTTATGAAAAGACACCGGAATTCTTTCTCAAGCGCCTTGCTAGCCTCATGTGAAAAGAGTGCATTAAACATTTCCAAAGATCCACATGACAATGATTTCTAAAAATACCCCCTCTTCTTCTAACTTTAGACTGTTGTTTATAAAAATGAATTGTTTGCAACATCTGCAATATAAAATTGATATCCTATATATTTACTTAGCGGTTATAACAGTAAAGAAAAGCTGTCAATAATCTAATCTTATGCATAGGCGTTTCAATATTGGGGGAGCCAACTTCAGATGAGTATCAGTCTAAGAATAAATGTTCCCAAACTTTTGTCATGACTATTCATGCATCTACAAATTCAATATCATTTAATTAATGAATTAAAAGAAAGCGTATGAAAATGTGTATCTTAATACAAAAAAAAAAAAATGAAAAAAAAAAAAAGGATAGGGCAGGTCTCGAACTCATGCTGAAATTGGATATAATGATTTGATCTGACGAGGACAGCTATCAGACTGTCACAACCATGGGTTCGTCTATTACCACCACCAAAGAATTATTTTATTTCTAAGCTTAAGTTAACATTTTATTACAATATATTGGGTCTAACTACTTAAAGGACATGTTTTACATCACTGTTTTTGTCAATCAAAACTACTCGGTTATTTTCGTGAGCTGAGTTTTCATTGAATAAATCCGATGTGTTCAGATTGCCATTTGCGATGATGGCGTCAAAAATGTTTTGTTTATTGGTTGTTACTAATATAAAGAAGAATTAGTATCAGATAAAAAAAAAACACACATTTATATTTATTCTGCTGTAAATTTCGTTTCTTTATTTTTTTCTTTTCAGACATCTTCATTTTCCATTGTGAATATTTGGGGGGCCAAAGTATACCCTGGACCACGCAGTCTGGATATTGCGGGGCGGGCTATCGAATTTGCTCATAAAATAAATATTCTATTTTGTATTTGATAAATATCTCATACTTTGAAATAAGACCAGTCTCAGAATTAAAGCCTGATGGATGGAAAAGTCATTGTGAATGTTACTGCATCAAAACCTTTTTCTGGAACTGTAACAAAATGTCAGTATTGGAGCAATTAGCTAGGTAGGGTCAGGTTACCCTTAATAACAAATAATTGTTTTAGTCCTTAGTGCAAGTTGGATTAAATATGGAAAATATAATTACATGAAAAATACAATTCTTTTAAATAACCTTTTGTAGCACAAACTGGGAAGTTGCTTGAGTAAATATCTTTTTTAGTTTGCTGTAGGCGAGTTAAAGAGAGAGTATGTGTGTGGTAATCTCATGAATATCTCATGTAAGGAAAACACAATAATGCTTGTTAGATACAGCACTTACAGGTATGACCAAAGATTACGATCTTATGTCGGAACAAGATGGCCGAACCCATGTATTTTTTCTACCTACTTTTGCCAATGAAAGCCACATTGTGTATCCCGAATGAGTCGATCGTCAACTTTCAGATAACCACTGCCTTATAAAGGCGTTACTTCTAATATGAAAATAGGCAAAGCCTAAATCGGGCGGAAGATTTGTTTTTCAATGTATGAACAGTGCTAATTCTAGATTATTAATTATTACACATGTTTCCTTTGTAATGTATCGGCTAAAGGCAAGGAAATAGTGTCTCACCAGAATGCACTCTACTGTGAAAGAAATGCATTTCCATTGTCAATATTCAAATTGGTGGTGTTTAATATAAAATGTCTACGACACCAACCACTGTAATTTACCACTATGAATTTATAATCAAGTTGCAAACCGTTATGAATGTTACATCTTCATTGGACAGAAAGTCACGGAAGTATAGTACGCATCAAGCTTGATATTTTGATTTTGCGTTTGATAACTCAGCTTTGGTGATATTTTTTCAAAAGTCATTTGACAATGATTAATTGATTTCTAACAACACAGCAACACTGTTTGTATTGGTTTAGCAATCAAAGGCTTGAAAAGGTACGTCAAAATAATAGTGTCAACAACTCCAAAATTAGTTCCAATGTGTTTTTTCACAGTTTTTAGAGTTTAAAATCATATATATTTGATGAACTTTAATAAACCGTAGAAAGCATGAGTAGTAAGAAAATTGATACTTCAAACAGTATAAGACGTGGACATTTTGTTGGTCAGTAAAACATGACCACACTCTCATTTCACCACTTGGTGAAAACAATGATAGAAAATAATATTATTTGTGTATTAGCCATATGAATATTTAAGATGATGTGCGCTATCTGCTGTATACCTTGCATTTCTTTTTCGTTTTTAAATGACCCTCGAAAATATCCGCATCTTTTACTGACCCAATTTACGGAGTGAAGTGAAGCTAGTATGATGTTTCCATTTTGTATTTCTATGGCTTATTTAACATCAAAAAGTCAATTTTGCATTCTTAAGAATGTGTAGTTACATGTTAACACTATCATTTCAGTTGTTGACACTATTTCTACTGTTGTTGACACTATTTTTTAGCTTGTAGACACTATATCGACATACCAGCTTGAAGTATTGGCGGGAACTGGTGAGGAAACAATGGGAGTAGGGATATGTTCATTGGTACATATGAAACTCTCTGTTGAAATTGTTGTTTAACCATCATCCAACAATAGCATCTAAGACTCACTACCATCTATGTATGGTTTGATGCTATCAATGGATACTTCATATCCATATTTCAGCTGTGACACAGGTCCTTCCCAAAAATTTCCTATTTAAAAATGCTGCTTCACATCAAATTATTTTGACCAAAGCACAGAGTAATGGGTTTCATGGTTAGTGTCTTGGAAGATAAATTGGCAGGGACTGATGAAGAAATAATAGGGGCAGGGCTATGTTCATTGATACATCTGATACATTCTGTTGGAAATGTTGTTAAACCATTGTGCAACAATAACATCTAAGACTAATTATCATGTATGTATGTTTGGAGATACTAGCATGTTTAAGCTCTCCTACCCATATCTGTAATGAAATGAGAAATAGAAGACACTGTTCGAGCCATATCAAAACCACCAATCAAACTATAGAATTTGAATCCCTAGATTATCTCTGCATACAAATTGAGGATTCAAGGCAAGACTTCAGTTGCTTCTTAATGTGAACATTTACTATAGGTCTAGTATTGAAACCTTGTCAATATATGATTTAATGTTGAAACAGAGGAGAAATTTGTATACATTTACTATGATGAAGGAAATCCACAAATTCTTTGAAATAATGTACTGCTGAAAAGGATTTGTTGATAGACCTTTAACATTTTTTTTTTCAATTTAAACAGCACCAAAAGTCCTTCAATATAAAACGTTGAAATAAACAAAAGTCAATTCTATAGATAAACAATTGACAATGTTTAATCATATCAATAATCAGTTTATATTATTATCATTGTTTATTTTTGCTTTATCAACCATTCCTATCATTTGAGTTTTAAATATGTCTTACATCCAATAGCTAAAGTATCTGAAGTATATACAAGCCAGAGAGTCCAACTGGGATTTGAACCCAGAACCTCCTCAGAAAAACTAAGATGCTCTAACCAGTTGAGCTATCAGACTTAATTCTGGCATTGTATAATTTTTATCGAATTCAATATGCCTTTTTCAATTTCCATATTAGTAGGATTAAGTCGCATACACTGACAGCCATCCTTTTCTCTTAAATCACACACACAAAAAAAAAACTAATACAAATGTATTTATGGGTAGTCACAATTGTTTCTAATAGGTATTGGTAACAGTCATTTGCTGATGTTTCAATATTGGACCAATCACAAGTACCTAAATTGGATAAAATGATACTCCTTTTTCAAAACTCGTGTCATGCTTTCAATAGCATTATTAATATTAGTAAAAGGTATTTGAAACCAATTAGTAACAAAGAAAAGGAAACTGTCCATACTAAAATACTTCCTACACAATATCCAGTGGTAACAATTTGGTAAGATGTAAACCCAGGCATTAATTAAGATATATCTGTCAGTACTACCTCATTTTATCAAATCTGCTTCACAAATCAATATAGAAACCACTGTGAGAAAATGACAATAGGGCCCATAAAAGGCACCTTCCCAATTGGAAGTTTCTGTAAAATTAACAGATTGGCTGATTAATAGCAATGTCTATGCTGCCTATATGTGAAACATTGTTACGAAGTGGCTATGACAGGAGGAGACCTGTAAAACATAACACTGCTTCAACAAAAATAACAAAGCAGAGACCTCTCAAAAATGCAATCACTATTACATTCCCTAATGGTTTGTGAATATGAATAGTGCAAGTCTCTTCACTTTGTTACAATGCACAGCCATTTAATTTGCATATTAAACAACATGAAAATGTTACAAACTCATTAAAAACATTTTTGGAATCAAGAATAGAACTGTATTTAAAATTACCCACCAGCTGAGAAATTCCTGTGTTCATCATTGGGTTTTGTGGTATTTCAATGAATGGTGTTATATGCAAACCTTCTAAAAATAAACACAGGTTTACAGTGAACATAAAACAGTCTCAAATTAGTGCATGTAGATATTTACATCCTGTACCATTGTATGGTCATTTCATAGCTTCCCGGTCAATTCGTACCCAAACCAATTCGTACCCACCCTTGTTTGGCTAATTCGTACCCACATTTCGGTCAATTCGTACCCATCCTAATTTTTAAGAAGTCAATTCGTAACCAGTCTATAAATTAATACGAATTATAGTACATATTAAATGAAAATTCTTACATATTTTGAAACGAATTATAGTACATAATAAATGATTTTTTTTAAAACTTTGAGCTTTGATGCATGTAAGTTAGCTATCAATAGGCAATTTTCATAGGCGGCCATATAAATGAATTTCCGAAAGAAACTTTTAATCAAAGAATTAACAAAACAACAACATATAAAAAGAACTATCAATTTTATTTTATTGTTAATTACAAATCAATGCATCAGTTTATAATGTATCTGTGTTTTCGTCGTGTACCCTTTGCTTGTACACAAGGGACACTTCCTTCAATAGTCCTGTGCTAGTAAAATCTCCAGCCCGGTACCTGTCCCAAACCGCGTGAATCTTGGACTGGCTGGCGCTGTCACATCGACGCTGGTAGAGCTTTAGGCGTTGTTCTGACACCAGGAAATAAAAAGGGAATTTATCAATCTGTTGGACCAATCAATATCCTCAATTCATTAAAACAACGTCTTCTCTCATATGAAGAAGGGTTTTAACCAATCACAACATGTCGGTCTCAATTTGATTTGAAAGTAACTTATCATAAATTAATCCATAACAGTTTGTTTTAATTTGCTATAATTTTGTAACACCCCTTAATTTTGTTGTAACTGGCTTATGATTAGCCTAGCAATTAAGGACACCAACTGATAGAACAATTAATGACAATTGACGCTGCATCCTCTGCGACCATTCTTCGGTTTGCACGTGATGAAAAGAATCCATATCAGTTAGTTAAAATGAGGTAAGTGTGAAAAGCAAGAAAAAAAATCTGGATATCAAATGAAGGAAACATATATAACTCAAAGGGAAACGCTATATCATTTTATTTAATTTTTAAACACCATTTTACGTAAAACAAAGCACACATACACCTGCTCACAATGCTTCCCTCACAATTAAAACACACTAGACAAAAACAAAACATGAACAACGTAAAAAATGATCTTAAAATACTGAATTATAGGATGGTTACGAATTGACTTCTTAAAAATTAGGATGGGTACGAATTGACCGAAAAGTGGGTACGAATTAGCCAAAAAAGGGTGGGTACGAATTGGTATGGGTACGAATTGACCTGCTACCATTTCATATTGGAAAGAATCTAATGCAAAATACAAGCAAAATCAACAAGAAACGACTTATCCCATCACTTTTATGTATCATATAAGACAGCTGAACTAGGCTATCCTTTACATTGTTGACATAATAACGCTGGTTAACATTTACGTATGTCTGGGTGATTTATTGTTGACGGAGGTCATTCATTGTTGTAAGTCTGTGAAATAACCTGCAAAACTATCTGCATTCGATCTAGATATTGAAAATGTGACGCTCGAATGGGCGTAATCAGAAAGAAGAAACTTTTTCTCTGAATTCGAGCGTCACATTTTCGATATCAAATCCATTCGTTTATGCTCTAAGATTGGTGGGAGTTTACTAAATACAGTCTCGACACATAGATGCGGTTACATAAAATCGATATTTGGTGTAAGACAGTGATCGTACGGTGCATAGAGTTTACATTAGACTAGAGTAGAATGGCTGTTTAGACATTGTCAGAGCTTGGATTTATTTATGTCGCTTTTTATGGGAAAATGGCCCAATGAATTATGCCTAAGTTATATGAAAATGAAAGTGTACAAAAGTTTTTCTAACCTGATATCATCGATGTTGGTATTCATGCAACAGGGCGACCAATTTATTCGATTTAAGATTTGAAGCGGTGACCTGATATTTTCGTAAATCCTGACTTGTCACGTGATATACAAAAGCAACAACAACAACAAATAAATATAGTGTAACACGTCACAGTTCTTGGTGTATGCATCATGTAAACATGTGTAGAATTGACTGGTTTTAGGATGAGAGACGCTAACTTCACCAAAGAAACGGAATGGAACGCAATGCAGACTAAATTTTGCAAAATTATTTTTTGATTTGGATTTTTTAGAAAATATTTGGATGAAATTTCTTCTATCAATTTTTTTTAAACTTTGATTTTCCACACCATTGCTTACAAAAAAGCCCAATAAAAAAACGTTTAAGGCCACATGAAATTGAAAAAAATGCAAAACAGACATGGCCGAAAAAAGTCTTATGGGGTTTGAAGTCCTTCGGAATATCCTTTGTTTTGTAGGTATATTCTTTGGTTTCGTGTACGTGTAACATATAGGCGGTCTCCAGACCGTGCCTTCGGCACAGTCTTCCGCCCGTAACACTCAGCAGAGAAATGGAAGTCTAAAACAGACTGTTTGAACATGCAAACATGTTGACTGTGATTTATCTGTTGGGGTTGAAAGCTGTGTTTATCCTTATTTCAGTCATATCCTGGTGCTAAGTGATCAGAATTTTTTGGATATCAATCAGCTGTGAATGTTTACAAACTAAAACACTCCCCGACTCAAGGGACACAGATTGAAATCTATGCATGCTTGAAAAAATGAACATAACTTAAGCTTCTACGGTTGAATAAAGCTTTTGGGGAAGGAAATTGTTACTTTGGGTTTGGTAAATTGTTTGAACTCCATTTCCAAAAGTTATATATCAGTTAAATTGTACAGGTCAGGGTTTATATCAATGCTTCTGATATTACCTCACCAGACTGACTAAAGTAATGAGGACAAATTTTTGAAGAATATAAACAATACTCAGCTCTTATATATCATAATATGAAAATAGGCAAAGCCTAAACCGGGCGAAAGAGATTTTATTCTTCAGTTAATGAACAGTGCTAATTCTGGACTTGTATTACATATGTTCCCTTTGTATTGTATCAGTAATAGGCAATGAAGCAGTGTCCTGTCAGAAGGCATTCCAATTTGAAAGACATAGCCATTATCAAGATTCAGAAGTATAGTTGGTATCTAGCATGAATAATTATGCGTTTGACACTTCGGCTTGTATGATATTCTTTCGAAAGTCATTGCAGCTAGACTTTTTAAATTTCTAACCGAAGAGCAATGATATTCGTATGGGTTAAATGGTCAGTGTCTGGGGTAAGTCGGATGATGCAAGCTGTAACTGTGATGTAGAATGAAATATCTACTCTGGTTCATTCGGAGTTTCGGACTATGTCTAGGGAGAAATATTGGCAGGTTCTGGAGGGGAAATAATAGGAGCAGGGATTAATGTCCATTGATACAACTGAAACACTTTGTTGAAAATGGTGTTAAACCATAATCAAACAATAGCATCTAAGACTTATTAACATTTATGTATGGTTGGATGCTATCGATGGATACCATATTTTAGTTGTGATCCAGGACCTATCCAAAACTTGGGGGGGGGGGGCACTTCTTCGTGTTTAATTATTTTGACTAAACCACAGAGCAACGATGTTTGTATGTGGTAAGTGATCAGTGGCTTATGTCTATTTGCAGTGACTGATGAGGAATTAATAGGAACAGGGATATGTCTACTGACACAACTGAAACATTCTGTTGAAAATGTTGTTAAACCATAATCAAACATAGCATCTAAGACTAATTATCATGTATGTGTGGTTGGTGGTTCTCGCTAGATACTCTCATGTTTAAGCTGTTCTACCCATATCAGTAATGCAATGAGAAATAGAAGACACTGTTCGAGCAATATCAAATACCACCAAACTATAGAATTTGAATTCCTAAATCTCTCCATGCAAAATGAGGATTCAATGCAAGATTCAGTAAGTACTTCATATATGTGAAGCACTTACAGTATTGTCTTGCACTGAAACCTTGATATGTAGAATTTACTCTTCACCAAATTGTATGTTGTAAGTATATGTTTTCTCTGAATCATTCTTAAAACCTTTCACAGCATATGATTTAATGATGAAATAGAGGAAAGATTTGTATTATGAGGGAAATCCATCATTGTCAAAATTCTTTAAAATTATCTACAGCACCAAAAGTCCTTCTATAATAAGTTGAAACAAACAAAAGATAATTCTATCGTTAAACACTTGACAAAATTTATTCAGGGTAATTAGTAGTAATAACAAACACTTTTCTTGATAGAATATGTACAGATCTATACAAAAACTTGTTCAAATGATCAGTCATAGTGTTAGCCTTTATTTGGTTTAACCTTCTCCAAAATGCAATGCATGATTTACATTATGTAGTTTAAATAAAGCAAGTTATACAAGTTTGCATATTTACCACATTAAACTTAACCTTTGTTGCAATGTTGTGTCAATAACCTGTTACTCCTTTTAACAAACTATTGATTAAAATATTATTTCCAAATGTTTTGTTTTATCATCTTCAGGGTGTAAAATCCATACTTGTTGAGTCCAAATTGAGAACAAAGCACAGAATTTTTGTGAATTCCTATAACTATTACATCTATTGAAAGTAAACAGGCAAAATTTCATCATTTATCCTTAAAGCTTCATTCAAGCTGTATTTGTGACTGTTACCAATGAAAGTAATAGCAGATCACAAGAAAATTGCATAATTTAACTATGACATTTGTTTTAAACTATGATGAGAAAAGGGATAACTGCTCATTTAGTCATTTGACACATTTCATGATTTTGTCAGAGTGTTTTCTAAAAGACTCCTGCAACATGCAAAGCGTTTCATAAGGTAGAAATAATTTAACATATCTTTAACAGAGAATAAGAAGCTAATGTGATGCAAGGAAATCCTTCAACTCAATGAATCTGTTAATAACGATATATTTTACCCAATAGTATTCAGAGATTACTACTGTTTATGCTTTATTGCTAGAAATGTCCAAATGATTTTTAAATATAGAGCCATCATTGTTTGAAATAGAAATTATTTGCAACCAAAAGTGTAATCAGGAAAAAGAGAGCATTTTTCATAGAAAAAAATCATTGTGACAAAAGGGAATAATTGTTGTAGAAAAAATTAAGTTATAATGGTGGCTTTACTCAAATTTGTTATGCCCCACTTGCATACAAATGTGTTTACATGAGTTAACAATTTACCAAACACCGAATTTTTTACTGTCCCAAATTGAAAGCATTTGCAGACGACATTTCAAAATGTGATGACATTGAAAAATAATCTTTTGATAGGGCAGAAAACATTGTGGGAAAAGGAAAAAATTGCTTGTCACGAGCAATTTCTCCTTTTTCCACAATGTTTTCCTGAGTCGTCTTCAACAAAGTTGTTAATTTCAGTTTTGTTTGGTAATGGGTTAACTGGTCTACTATTGAAACTAAACAGATATTATTGTATTTCATTGAACAAAAATTCACCCCATTGCACCTTTTGCAGTAAAGTAAAATATGTAATGAATTGAACCAGCAATATGTATCTCAGTTTTAAATGCTACTTGCTGCCTTATATTGTACAAAATAATGAATGAAAACTCTTACTGTCCCATCATTTGACTTTTAACAGTATTTTCTTAAACATTATGGGAAAAAGTTTCTTACATCTCACAAATTGAGACAGTTTTGCTACAACTATCTATCAGTATTGGAAATACATGTGCATTTCTGTCAGTTTTGTTTGTGTTGTGTTACAAAACATAGATTCCACACATGTTTTAGATTTAAACGTTTACAGAAAAAAAAGCAAAGACAATTTTCATACAGATCTTCATCTGTTCTCTTTTTGTCAAGGTAATCTTTCATGTCAGCACTTTCATGTACAGTTCCTCCTCTGTCAGGCACAGATATTTCTGTTTAAAAGAGATAATGGAAGAAACATAAGTTTCATGTTAAAATCCATGTTAAAATGGTTCTTTCTTTGTCACTGTACCTCATACATAGCAGAAGTGTTTTGATGTATATATGTACATAAAACATGAATGTTGAATAGATATCATTTCAAAAGTAATGTAGTCTTTTTTGTATTCCCAAACTTTGTTTTGAATATCTTTTAATTGGCAACATGTTTGCCAAAATCTTGTTACAGAATTAGTTATGATGTCTTTGTTCATCTAGTTGTAATCCTTATAGACTGAGCCATGTACATTAATGGCAAAACAAATCTATTCCAGCCACTTGTTTGAAATTCATTAGTCTTTATGCATCCTTTTACATCATTGTTTATTAAGATTTCTCATCAAATTATGAATGAAAGGAAGATAAATGAATGTAGCTTAAAAAATATTGCAGTGCAGTTTTTTTTCTAGAAAAAACATGCTAAGAGGATGTATTGACATGTACACAAACTATAAGCCATAAAATTTATGTTTGACATAGTGTTGAAAACAGTATAAAACACCTGCAGTTCAGGTAAAACCTTCTTTCTAAAGTAAAAAGCTCTTCAAACCAAAATGTCCTTGTTTGTCTTATCTGTATTTGCAAGGTATTATTCATATCATAATTACTTATGAAAAAGATAAGTTGTACTTACATGTGCTTATAAAACAAAGAATCTTTCTTTATGCAGTACCACAACATTCATTTCTTTGGTTGCCGGTTCACATTTGACCTTCACGCAGTCTGAACTATGGCTGTTTCTGGAAAGCAGACAAATGAAATTTACTTAAAAGTCATTACTATGTTCCCCGACTATGTCTTCATTAATAACCGGTGAAAAGACATACGTTTTGGAAGTCATCAGGATAGGTAGATTCAAGAATCAAAGAGCAAAGAACGTGTGAATAAAAAAAAAAACAGACACATCGTCAATCCAAAAAGAAGAATCCAATACGGATCAAGATTACTCAGCCTTGAAATGATCTCAATGTAAACACATCTTTTTTCGTCTCTAAAATGTATGTCCATATTGCCCGTAGCTTTTAACACTGGAAAGTGTACTAAATACTACCTCGATACATAGATAGATGCGGTGACATAAAATCAATATTCGGAGTAAGACAGTGCTCGTAGTGTCCATCTTGTTTGTAAACATAGGATGACGGTCCAGACTCTCTTCGATTTATCTATCTCGCTTTAAACAAAATATACTGTTTAAATATGCGTTCTTCATACGAAAATGAAAGTGTACAAAAAGTTATCTTACCTGACATCATTTTTTTCGATGTTCGTTCAACAAGGCGATTATTTCATTCGATTTAAGATTTGAAGCGGTGATTGGAACGATGATGGTTTGTAAAGAAAATGTCTTGTCACGTGATACACAGAAACGGAAAGTGCACGTTACAGTTCTTGGTGTAATCACCATGTCAACATGTGAAGAATTGACGGGTTTTAGGATGAGAGACGCCACCTTCACCAAATAAACAGAAAATGATGAAATGCGGTCTAAATTTTACAAAACTGTTTATTGTTTTAGATGTTGTAAAAAATATTCGGAGGAAAATCCTTCTATTTTTTGTTTGTTAACTTTGATTTTTCCACATCATTGCTAGTAAAAGAGCTGAATAAAAATAAATTTTCGGACAAGATGGCGCCATATGGGGCAGAAAAACGGTTGCAACCAACATGGCCGAAAAAAGTCCTATAGGGTTCTGAGTAATTCGGAAATCCTTGGTTTTGTAGGTACCTTCTTTCGTTTCGTACGTACGTGTAACATATAGGCGGTCTTCAGACCGTGCCTTCGGCACGGTCTTTCGCCCGTATTAGTGCTTTCTGATAACTTATTTTTAAACAAGTCATTCATTTTGTTGTCTGCTGCAGAGTAGCCAAGTCATTTAAGTACCTTGGAGTGCATCTCTATAAAAACATAAAGGAGAATTCAACACTTAAACACATACCAGCATACCAGCCTCATAATCATTGGATAACTTGCTTGTTGTATATATCAATTAGATTTGCCAATTTCTCGATTGTTAAATATTTTTTGTTTCATCATTTTACCAACATCTATCTAAAGAATATATCTTTTTTTTTTCAAAATTTGAAAATAATTTTTGAAAGTGTAGTCTATAAATAATATGAAAATAGGCAAAGCCTAAACCGGGCGAAAGAGATTTTGTTCTTCAGTTAATGAACAGTGCTAATTCTGGACTTGTATTACATATGTTCCCTTTGTATTGTATCAGTAATAGGCAATGAAGCAGTGTCCTGTCAGAAGGCATTCCAATTTGAAAGACATGGCCATTATCAAGATTCAGAAGTATAGTTGGTATATAGCATGAATAATTATGCGTTTGACACTTCGGCTTGTATGATATTCTTTCGAAAGTCATTGCAGCTAGACTTTTTAAATTTCTAACCGAAGAGCAATGATATTCGTATGGGTTAAATGGTCAGTGTCTAGGGTAAGTCGGATGATCCAAGCTGTAACTGTGATGTAGAATGAAATATCTACTCTGGTTCATTCGGAGTTTCGGACTATGTCTAGGGAGAAATATTGGCTGGTTCTGGTGGGGAAATAACAGGAGCAGGGATTAATGTCCATTGATACAACTGAAACACTTTGTTGAAAATGGTGTTAAACCATAATCCAACAATAGCATCTAAGACTTATTAACATTTATGTATGGTTGGATGCTATCGATGGATACTCCATAACCATATTTTAGTTGTGATCCAGGACCTATCCAAAACTTCTTCGTGTTTAATTATTTTGACTAAACCATAGATCAACGATGTTTGTATGGGGTAAGTGATCAGTGGCTTAGGTCTATTTGCAGTGACTGATGAGGAAATAATAGGAACAGGGATATGTCTACTGACACAACTGAAACATTCTGTTGAAAATGTTGTTAAACCATAATCAAACATAGCATCTAAGACTAATTATCATGTATATGTGGTTGGTGGTTGGTGGTCCTCCCTAGATACTCTCATGTTTAAGCTGTTCTACCCATATCAGTAATGCAATGAGAAATAGAAGACACTGTTCGAGCAATATCAAAAACCACCAAACTATAGAATTTGAATTCCAAAAACTCTCCATGCAAAATGAGGATTAAATGCAAGATTCAGTAAGTACTTCATATATGTGAAGTACTTACAGTATTGTCTTGCACTGAAACCTTGATATGTAGAATTTACTCTTCACCAAATTGTATGTTGTAAGTATATGTTTTCTCTGAATCATTCTTAAAACCTTTCACAGCATATGATTTAATGATGAAATAGAGGAAAGATTTGTATTATGAGGGAAATCCGTCATTGTCAAAATTCTTTAAAATTATCTACAGCACCAAAAGTCCTTCTATAATAAGTTGAAACAAACAAAAGATAATTCTATCGTTAAACACTTGACAAAATTTATTCAAGGTAATAAGTGATAGAATATGTACAGGTCTATACGAAAGCTTGTTCAAATGATCAGTCATAGTGTTAGCCTTTATTTGGTTTAACCCTCTCCAAAACGCAATGCATGATTTATATTATGTAGTTTAAATAAAGAAAGTTATACAAGTTTGCATATTTACCACATTAAACTTAACCTTTGTTGCAATGTTGTGTCAATAACCTGTTACTCCTTTTAACAAACTATTGAATAAAATATTCTTTCCAAATGTTTTGTTTTATCATCTTCAGGGTGTAATATCCATACTTGTGGAGTCCAAATTGAGAACAAAGCACAGAATTTTTGTGAATTCCTATAACTATTACATCTATTGAAAGTAAACAGGCAAAATTTCATCATTTATCCTTTAAGCTTCATTCAAGCTATATTTGTGACTGTTACAAATGAAAGTAATAGCAGATCACAAGAAAATTGCATAATTTAACTATGTCATTTGATTTAAACTATGATGAGAAAAGGGATAACTGCTCATTTAGTCATTTGACTCATTTCATGATTTTGTCAGAGTGTTTTCTAAAAGACTCCTGCAACATGCAAAGCGTTTCATAAGGTAGAAATAATTTAACATATCTTTAACAGAGAATAAGAAGCTAATGTGATGCAAGGAAACCTTCCAAACAATGAATCTGTTAATAACAATATATTTTACCCAATAGTATTCAGAGATTATTACTGTTAATGCTTGTCCAAATGATTTTAAAATATAGAGCCATCATTGTTTGAAACAGAAATTATTTGCAACCAAAAGTGTAATCTGGAAAAAGAGAGCATTTTTGCAGAGAAAGAAATGATTGTGACAAAAGGGAATACTTGTTGTAGAAAAAATTAAGTTATAATGGTGGCTTTACTCAAATTTGTTATGCCCCACTTGCATACAAATGTGTTTACATGAGTTAACAATTTACCAAACACCAAATTTTTTACTGTCCCAAATTGAAAGCATTTGCAGACGACATTTCAAAATGTGATGACATTGAAAAATAATCTTTTGATAGGGCAGAAAACATTGTGGGAAAAGGAAAAAATTGCTTGTCACCAGCAATTTCTCCTTTTTCCACAATGTTTTCCTGAGTCGTCTTCAACAAAGTGGTTAATTTCAGTTTTGTTTGGTAGTGGGTTAACTGGTCTACTATTGAAACTAAACAGATATTATTGTATTTCATTAAACAAAAATTCACCCTATTGCACCTTTTGCAGTAAAGTAAAATATGTAATGAATTGAACCAGCAATATGTATCTCAGTTTTAAATGCTACCTGCTGCCTTATATTGTACAAAATAATGAATGAAAACTCTTACTGTCCCATCATTTGACTTTTAACATTATTTTCTTAAACATTATGGGAAAAGTTTCTTACATCTCACAAATTGAGACAGTTTTGCTACAACTATCTATCAGTATTGGAAATACATGTGCATTTCTGTAAGTTTTGTTTGTGTTGTGCTACAAAACATAGATTCCACACATGTTTTAGATTTAAACGTTTACAGAAAAAAATGCAAAGACAATTTTCATAGAGATCTTCATCTGTTCTCTTTTTGTCAAGGTAATCTTTCATGTCAGCACTTTCATGTACAGTTCCTCCTCTGTCAGGCACAGATATTTCTGTTTAAAAGAGATAATGGAAGAAACATAAGTTTAAAATAAAATCCATGTTAAAATGGTTCTCTCTTTGTCACTGTACCTCATACATAGCAGAAGTGTTTTGATGTATATATGTACATAAAACATGAATGTTGAATAGATATCATTTCAAAAGTAATGCAGTCTTTTTTGTATTCCCAAACTTTGTTTTGAATATCTTTTAATTGGCAACATGTTTGCCAAAATCTTGTTACAAAATTACTTATGATGTCTTTGTTCATCTAGTTGTAATCCTTATAGACTGAGCCATGTACATTAATGGCAAAACAAATCTATCCAGCCACTTGTTTGAAATTCATTAGTCTTTATGCATCCTTTTACATCATTGTTTATTAAGATTTCTCACCAAATTATGAATGAAAGGAAGATAAAGTAATCTAGCTTAAAAAATATTGCAGTGCAGTTTTTTCTAGAAAAAACATGCTAAGAGGATGTATTGACATGTACACAAACTATAAGCCATAAAATTTATGTTTGACATAGTGTTGAAAACAGTATAAAACACCTGTAGTTCAGGTAAAAACTTCTTTCTAAAGTAAAAAGCTCTTCAAACCAAAATTTCCTTGTTTGTCTTATCTGTATTTGCAAGGTATTATTCATATCATAATTACTTATGAAAAAGACAAGTTGTACTTACATGTGCTTATAAAACAAAGAATCTTTCTTTATGCAGTACCACAACATTCATTTCTTTGGTTGCCGGTTCACATTTGACCTTCACGCAGTCTGAACTATGGCTGATTCTGGAAAGCAGACAAATGAAATTTACTTAAAAGTCATTACTATGTTCCCCGACTATGTCTACATTAATAACCGGTGAAAAGACATACGTTTTGGAAGTCATCAGGATAGGTAGATTCAAGAATCAAAGAGCAAAGAACGTGTGAATAAAAAAAACCCCGGCACATCGTCAATCCAAAAAGAAGAATCCAATATGGATCGAAGTTACTCAGCCTTGAAATGATCTCAATGTAAACAAATCTTTTTTCGTCTCTAAAATGTATGTCCATATTGCCCGTAGCTTTTAACACTGGAAAGTGTACTAAATACTACCTCGACACATAGATAGATGCGGTGACATAAAATCAATATTCGGAGTAAGACAGTGCTCGTAGTGTTCATCTTGTTTGTAAACATAGAATGACGGTCCAGACTCTCTTCGATTTATCTATCTCGCTTTTAACAAAATATACTGTTTAAATATGCGTTCTTTATACGAAAATGAAAGTGTACAAAATGTTATCTTACCTGACATCATCTTTTTCGGTGTTCGTTCAACAAGGCGATTATTTCATTCGATTTAAGATTTGAAGCGATGATCGGAACGATGATGATTTGTAAAGAAAATGTCTTGTCACGTGATACACAAAAACGGAAAGTGCACGTTACAGTTCTTGGTGTAATCACCATGTCAACATGTGAAGAATTGACGGGTTTTAGGATGAGAGACGCCACCTTCACCAAATAAACAGAAAATGTTGAAATGCGGTCTAAATTTTACAAAACTGTTTATTGTTTTAGATGTTGTAAAAAATATTTCGAAGAAAATCCTTCTATTTTTTGTTGTTTGACTTAGATTTTTCCACATCATTGCTAGTAAAAGAGCTGAATAAAAATAAATTTTCGGACAAGATGGCGCCATATGGGGCCAAAAAAACCGGTTGCAACCAAAATGGCCGAAAAAAGTCCTATAGGGTTCTGAGTAATTCGGAAATCCTTGGTTTTGTAGGTACCTTCTTTCGTTTCGTACGTACGTGTAACATATAGGCGGTCTTCAGACCGTGCCTTCGGCACGGTCTTTCGCCCGTATCAACACCCTTTATTGGGAGTTGGTTTCATTATCATGCAAATAGATAGACAACTAATAATGTTAAACCACAGAGTAAAAAGTTTAATCTTATACAAATCAGGGTGGAAAAATCTATTGTCTATATTGCCCAGCTTGTCCAAGCGCATTAATGGACAAGTAAAGTTTTACTAAAAATTTACTATATTATAACCATTCTACATATAAGTGTAGAAAAAGATTTGACAATTACAGACAAGTTAATCAAAATCAGATAATAATGATGATTGTGATAAAATGAAGATTCCCAGTCCGTACACATCATCACATTGTGTATCATTTTGTGACTGAATCAACAATATAAATAATAAGTGTGAGGAGAGAGAAATTCTCAAACAGTTGCAATGTCTAACCAGTTTTCAAATCAACTATCAAGAGATCTTTTTGTAATGTTGATATTTGATCATTAGAAGGGGTCTGGTTAACAAGCCATCACAGAAAGCAAAACTAGGCTCATCAACCAATTCAAAATCACTCATAAATAACTCATTTAAATTTTAGTCTACCTATATAACACCTCTTCATGTCAAATTGTACACAAATATATTACACATGGATGTGACTAATAGACAAAAACTGGCTTTCCAATAATTCTGCAATATGCCCCTGGGTGGGCCCTGATTTCAGACCGTCTACTGACAGTTGGTCTGATAGTGTAGTAATTATTATTTAGATTGCTAGATAATTCTCTAAAAATACATTTTTGTGTCATCTGCTTTCCAAAACCTTAAATATCTGCTTAATTTTGTTGAGGATAGATACTAAGAGTAGCAAACAGGATAGATCACATGCCAGCCGCCAATTTGCTTGGCAGCTGGCCTGGAACTAACCTGTTTGTGAAGGCATGAATTCAGTTCCAGCACTGTAAGGATTAAACAATAAGCTTCTGATCGCACAGGAACAGGTTCTATTCACTGCAATAGACATAGTATACATGGAAGAAATGTCTCTGTTTAACTGTAAAAACCAGGTCAGCAATTGCATGAATAAAGAGACATTAAACACGATAATTACCAACAAAATCAATCTATTTTACATAGAAATCAAGTGGTTTCACTTAAATTGCTTTATATATATAGAGTCAAGAAGGGGCTGATCAGATGATTATTTGTAAGGGTTATCTCCCTTTGACCATAATTTGACTCCTAAATGACAATTTTAAAGAAACGTTGATGATTTAAGACTGTTGTCAAAGGTTCAAGTCATTTATGACAAGACAGTTTCCAAGAGTGTCACTGATAGGCCATCAAGAACAATCAATATCTGATTCACCTTCGGCTTTTATTCCTACGCCTTGCCTGATAATATATTCAAATCACGACACCAACGATCTATTCTCTTTTTCTCTTGTTGAAGCTGCAAGGCTCCTTTCATTTTCCATAATTATGTACAATCATAAAATCACAACAAGGTAGAAACATCATGAAATATCTAAATAATTTGATCAAGCTCATTTCTGCCATATTTATACCTCTTTAACTCCAGAATAATAGGTCCAACCTACATACATTATATACATTTGTGCATAACAGTCAATATTCTGATGAACCTAGGCCAAATTCTTGACTGTCCAAAATTGAATAAGTTTGCAGACTACATTTAAATATGTGATGAAAATGGAAAATAATCTTTTGATAGGGCAGAAAACTTTGTCGGAAAAGGAAACATTGCTTGTTTAGAGCAATTTCTCCTTTTCCGAAAATGTTTTCCACAGACGACTGTAACAAAGTGGTCAAATGTTGTTATTGTTTGGTAATGGGATAACCCACAGAAACCTCTCTTATGTTTCAAAACAGTTTGCATACAAGTGGGACACAAAAATACAATCTCTTATCTGAATGCAGTCTGTACGCCTATTTTCCTAAAATGTGAGCATGACAATTATTGTCTGCATACATTTTCATAGTGATACCTATTAGGAAACATCTTCCAGAAAAAAAGAGGTTCCAAAGTATACTGTAAAATAAAAGGAAAAAGAAATAGAGAGCAAAAACAAACCAAAGTTCTAGAAGCTTTTCCCTTACGAAACAAAATTGAGAGGCCAGCTGAGTTGTATACTTAGCAAAAAAGCTAATTAAAATTTTGAATAAACTATGTAATTTTGCTGTAACCAACAACAACTTTTTTAACTCTTTCCCAAACGCCAAATTACCTACGTCCCAAATTGAAAGAGATTGCGGACAACATTTCGAAATGTGATGAAATTGAAATATAATCTTCTGATTGGGCAGAAAACATTGTGGAAAAAGGAGAAATTGCTCGTTACGAGCAATTTTTTCTTTTCTGTCAATGTTTTCCAAAGTCGTCTGCAACCGACTGGTCAAATGCCATTATTGTTTGGTAATGGAGTTAAATCTTCCAACACTGTTGTCTGTCAAACTATAAACTCTACTCATATCCATTGTAATCATTAATTCTATCAAACCATTGTCTTATATTGGTTGTGGACAAGTCAAACAAGTATGAACAAATATTTTATTATAGAGACATGTGTTAAGTATAAACAGTAAAGTAGATATATAATAATACAACAAGTACAATACCAAGTATTCATCAGGCCATTATCATTTCTATCTAAATCATAAACGACTGTACACAATGAGTTGCTTATTTAACCCTTTACGGTATATAGCGCCGTTCGCTGCCTTATCGATTACCGCATAAAACGCTTTTCGCCGTTATACCTATTACCGTATAAAACCTATTTTGACGTTCTATCGATGACCGCATAGAACGCTTTTTGACAGCTGAAAAATTGATTTAAATTTAACCCTTAATTACACACATAAACACACACGTCACTTTCAACAAATTTCATTTTCCTCTTAAATAAATATGTGTTCTTTCATTTCCGATGATAAAATCATAGGGTCAAAGTTTAAACTTTTGCTCTAGAGAGAATCTTTTGATAATGGTCCCACGACACCCTTCTGAAAAAGTCGCTATCAAATTGAGATGAAGGGAATTCAAATTACCAACCCAATTAATATGAGAGGCCTTCGGTATCCGGTCATAAAATATCAAAACAATGCCGATTTGTAAAGACTCGATAAGGATTTCATGCAATTCTTTAGAAAATTAAGACATTTCTAAAAATACTATCCAATTAAAATGAGAGCGGCATACGGCACGCGACCCGTAAATGATGTTTATGACACGGAGCTGTTGTTCAAAGTTGAATGACGAATGAAAATAAAGCCGTCGAATAAAGGACGATATAAAGACGGTTACTCAAAGTATCATGTCAATGTCTGTGCTTCCGATCGCAGGACAGACATTAATGGAGATTCAGAGCAGTCATTTGATCAGTCTTTTGAGCATGAATATGATGAAATGCTGATAAATCTTACCAATTCGCGGACAAGCAAATTAGATTATTCCTCCGACTTTGACTACAACAACGAGCTTTTGGTAGATTCATCACCCATGGACACATATGTTACGGAAATATAAGCATGATTTGTTGCCTTTATGCATTGATTTATACAGTTTCACATGTATTAGAGGACCAGGTTTGACTACATTTTGAAACAATTTTGCGTTGAAAAACATTTTTTTTATTTGGAAACGGTTTTAATGGAAATAGAAGTAAAACGATTCAGTTTTGTTGAGAAATATACAAAGACAAAGCATGTTCAACGAAATTCACGGCAATTGATGACAAAACAGAAAAACAAATTAAGGATCTCTCAGGGGGAACACATACGTTATTTATTACTCTTGATTTTGTATAATTCACACCGCAATATACAGTTTCATTGTCTGTCTAATTTTCTTCATCTTAATCTTAATATATATGTATCACTAGAAAATAGAAAATAACATCAATTTAAAAGAAAATTTTGTTCTCGTCGTCCTTTATTCTCTGTGAAAATATATTGGATTAACGAAAATTGCATTAATCTTGGTTTAATTAACAGTACCCCAATCAGTGACAATTATCGGAGATAATCCTGTGCAAATAGGTACCTAGGGTGACTGATTATGTATGCGTTAATGGTCTCCAATAATCGGATGGTTTATACCTATGGTGTCATTAATAAGCCTTATCTCTTTACCTTAAAGGGTTAAAGATTTGAGAAAAAGTTGGATACTTAAGTTTTATTTCTTTAAAACTGTTAAATAATATCATAAGAAGGTAAGTAGAAGATGCCTTGAAAACAATTTATTATTTCAAATTTGTGTTAGCATTACTGCTTTGAGTTGCTTGTTCAAAGGTTTGAAAAAAAGTTGGATACTTAAGTTTTATTCTTAACAACTGTATATCAGCTGTAATGTTGTATCGACATACTAGAGAATGGCCATTGGAGGTAATATCAGTCTGTATTTAAGAATTTAGAGCCTGTATACAATGGATTAATATGAATTGAGAACCAAAGGCGTTACAACAGGTTAGAACATCACCACATACTGTCTATGGATACTTAGATACACTGACTCTGCCTTGCCCAAGTTTGCTTTCAGTAGCTAAATTTTATAGCAATACAAAATCTATTTCTATTTCATCAAACTATATTTTGATTTGCAAATTGGCTAATGTGTAAACAAGCACCTTTAATGTAACAAAACCACAGAAAACAAAAGGCTTCAACAATAGATCCCTCATGAGCATGTGGTAAAACTGTGTCAATGGAGATTAGAAGCATAATAACTTGCATCTACTTCATAGACATTAATATTTATGGCAAAGTGTTAACCCTTATAGTGCTGAAACTGACTTCATGCTTAAGCAAACAGGTTTGGTCCAGGCCAGCTGCAAAGTAAATTGGCGGCTTGTCTGTGATCTAACCTGTTTTCTACAATGAATATCTTTCATCATCAAATTAAGCAGATATTAAAGGTTTTGGAAAGGATATGACACCATTTATTTTTTTCGAGAACTACCTAGCACTTTCAGGGTTAAATAATTCGAAAATATCAATAAAACGTTGAGTAATCAATCAGTTCATATAGACTTTTATCATTATACCAACAGATGAAAAGCTGGGATATCATAGAACTAAAACTAATACATGTACAATTCTAAATCTATCAATCTTTTTTTTAAGTCCATCTGTACTTGAGTTTGAACCATAAATTTGATTGATTTTAATCTTAATTAGAGGTAGTCTCCTGCCTGAACCACATATATGATGGTTCTATGGCCCTTATAGTACAACACTATCTTAATTGAAGTAAACTGTAATGTATATGCTTGATAATAAACAATATACCGGTACATTACAAGCCAAGTAATGTTACGCTATCTTATGATGTCATGTCTGATGTTTATATTTAAATATCTGAATTCAGTATCCTGATGAAGGCATAAGCCGGGAACGTTGAAACATAATTGTTTCATAAAAAAACTTTACTTTCTCAAGCAAATGTCTCCTTTCTTAACCCAATACCAAACAATAACCATTATGACCAGTTTGTTGCAGACGATTCTGGAAAACTGTGGGAAAAGAAGAAATTGCTTGTAATTTCTTACCCTATCAGAAGATAATAATTCAATTCCATCACATTTTGAAATGTCGTCTGAAAAACTTTTTCAATTTGGGACAGTCGAAAATTAAACATTTGGTAAAGGGTTAACCCTTTCCCAAAACAACAAATTTTTGACAGTCCCAAATTGAAAGAGTTTCCAGATGAAATTTTAAAATGTGATGAAATTGGAAGATAATCTTCTGATAGGCGAGGAAACGTTGTGGGAAAAGGAGAAATTGCTCGTCACGAGCAATTTCTCCTTTTCCCGCAATGTTTTATAAAGTCGTCTGCAGCAAAGTCGTCAAATGTCGTTATTGTTTGGGAAAGGGTTAACCAAAAGTTTGATTGGAATTGAGTTGACCAGCATTCATCAACAGTACTTCAGTCATATCATGGCAATCAGCAAATCTGTTCATGGTATATCATTATCAGCATGGTACAATATTCACCAAACCCACTGACTGCTTTCCCATAATTATGAAGATGATGAAAAGTCAAATCATAGCCCCTGCATTTCCTTGCAAAAAGACAAAATGCCTATAGTATCAAGTCATATTGGACAAACACACACATTCTTTCCTCTAATACTTGATTTCTTTTAAACTCATTTATTTTACATCAATTGTGACAAAAGCATGATGCTTTTTTAATTCACTCTTAATGACTGCTTCCTGGATACTAAAACAGTACTTGTGCTGCTGGGTGGGTTAGTTCCCGGCAATTTTTAACTCGCCTAACAGGGAGCAAATCCAGGTGCAAGAGGCCAACTCTCTAAAATACACTGCTTGAATGCCACCTATAAAATACTTGATTTGCCTATGACACTCCAGCTTGCTTGTGTAGGTCCAAGATAACTTCTTACTTGTTGCCATCCTTACTTTATGCAGATCAGATTATATGCTGTAATAGTATATGGCAACAAGTATCAACCATTCAACAATACTTATTGAGTAGACAAAACGATGGGCACATTTATCATGCCAAGTACTTTATATATTATCACAATTATTGGTATAGAAGATTATAATCTTTACCCTGAAAGTATCATTTATACACATTTTTGGAAATATAACATGCAGAAGCTTTAAAAATATTGCTTTTAATGAATTTACCAAAGTGTAGATATATGATTTCTTTTAACTAACTTTTATATGGCTTTAAAATAAAAGCAAATGCTAAAGCAGTCAAATTTAGAACATAATTTCAGAAATGGCTTGAAGATTGAGACCACAATTTTAACCTTTATAGTGGTGAAACTGATTTCATGCTAATGAAAACAGATTAGATCCAGGCCAGCCGCCAAATAAATTGGCAGCTGGCCTGTGGTCTTATCTGATTGCTACTTTGAGTATCTTTTCATATCAGAATTTAGCACATATTTAAGGTTTTGAAAAGCAGACGACACAAAAATCTCATTTAAGAAAATTACCCAGCATTCTAAGGATTAAGGATGCTTCACCAGTGGATATGCTGGATTTGTACCTTGTAAACTAATTACTAATATCAAATAACCATAAATGTCAAAACAATGAGAAAATCAAAGGGATGGTAGGAAGAAATCCTGTTAATAGGGAGGAACAGAAAATTAAAAATATTTTTCAATTGGAGACAGAATTTTGGAACAGATGGGCATCTCAGAATAAAATATTGGATGATGCATGTGACAGCAATGTCATAAGTTTTCATTTTGTACAGTGCTATAAGTTTAGTCTAAGCTTTTCTATTTTACACCTAATGTGAAATAAGTTCTTACAACTTAGATTCATCACTCTTAATCCAGCTTACTGGATACATAACCATTACTCCCATGGATTTGTAGGTTTGTCTCGGCATTCTCACCTGCTAATGGAGATCACACACCGACTCTCGGTACCAGAAGTTAATGCTCTACCACTGCACAACTGTTGCCCACGTTAGTTATTGTCAGGTGATGAAATGTGTACATATTGACATCAAGATTCCAACAAAGCTGATGTTTACCATGCATTTCATACATTATCTCTTTCTATTTACAATGATAATCATATAAACAAAATAGATTTTTGAATCATCCATTCTGTTGAATTATAAATTCTAGTCTTAGGGAAGTCCTCTATGAAATACAATTGTAATATTACTAGTGTTCCCATGGGGTGAACTATGGATTACCTCAGTGCTATCTTGTTGAGACAGTTTAAATCTGTTTCTATCTTCTCCATGTGCCTGTCTCTGGTGGTTATTATGTACAACAAACAGCATTCTCCACGAGCCCAGTGAAGTGTAAGTTCTGAAGATAAATTAATTGTCAACTATGATATAAAAAATTTTATACATGCAAAAAAAACTGTTAAAACATAAAAGATCTCTTAACTGCCTATCATCACTGAAAGGTTTTTTTAAGAGTCTTTAGTGATATTATTTCATATAAGAAGGTAGGATATTCAACTAGAATGAAGCTGCAGTGGACAATATTACTGTATCTTGAATGATATTATTCAAGAAATTGGGTAGAAACTATTGTGACAATATAACCTTTATTATCATAAGCAATTTCCCTTTCTGTCATAATCGATTCTGGAGTCTTCAGCTGAAGGTACTTTACTATGTGACAGACAATGTGGCAGTCAAGAAGTTCAATAAATAAGCATGGTGTCCTAATTTACTTTTAGAAGATGTTACATGATATGTTTAAGGTTATAATCACTTAACCAAAACTTAAAAAGTGCTGAAGCAATTTGATTCAGTCAATAATATCATAGTAAAAGAAAGATAAATGTGGTGTGTAAGACATCTAAAGGCTTAACCCTTTACGAAACAATAACGACATTTGATCAGTTTGTTGCAGACAACTCTGGAAAACATTGTGGGAAAAGGAGAAATTTCCAACAATGTTTTCTGCCCCATCAGAAGATTATTTTTCAATTTCACCACATTTTGAAATATCATCTGCAAGTTCTATCAATTTGGGACATTCTTAAAGTTGGCGGTTAAGAGCAATTTCTCCTTTTCCCACAATGTCTTCAAGAGTCATCTGCAACAACCAGGTCAAATGTTGTTATTGTTTAGAAATGGGTTAATCAATTCAATATGAATAAGTTTGAATTACATTCATATGTAAAAGCAGTCCGCAGTTTAGAGAAATTATTGTGTAGAACTTGTGAGGTGATATTAGGAGTATCATGAGTCTGCAATATATGGCTGAAATGTTCTCACATTATTGCTGTATATCATTCAATGTTATTTTCTTTCAAAAAATAAGTTTCTTCTTAGGACAACTTTGAGTTCATATTTAAATATATCAATAGGGACAACAGTGTTCATCATCATGTAAAGGAATCAAACTGTGTTTAAAACTACAAGGTTAGGGCAAAAATTAGAAAGACATTGAAATAAACTAGTAAAAAACAATTCAATTCGGTCATTTTTATGAAAAGAAGTTATCTCCCTTCAACTGTTCACTATTGAGTTTTATGAAAGCATTATGTAGGATTTTCAGTATTAAAGTAAATTTTAGGATCATTATTACTTTGATAGATAGTTGAGATAAGCTACCTTTTAAAGATTCATATACCCGAGCTTTTTAAAACAGTTTGTTCCTCATTTCTTAAATTTTACAAAAGGCATTAAGTCTTTCATTTTTATTTCATTATCATCAAACAAGTTATTAACCAGCTATTAAATCACAGGAATAATCTAAATAAGTTTTTTATATCATAGTTTTAGAGCCTTACTCCAAAGCAACACAATTCAAAACATTTTCCTTATCGACAAATATCTCATTAAGTTTAAAAGTTGTCCTTTTCTAACATCCTAATATAAAAGACTAATATATTTACATAAGTTTATTTGGTATATTTGCCCCCTCATATTATCTTTTCAACTTGATTGACCTGATCGTATTCCGTTATCAATAAACAGGAATTCAAATGGAAATAAAAATTTGATCAAACTTACATGTCAATTTTTCTCTATTACGCCGATGGCAGTTGGTCAATTATGCTCATCCAACCGTGAAACGGCGGGATATGTTCATAAGTTGATTTGAACTTATTTTTTTCATTGTCGGTCTAATTATTTCTCTCATAATCAAATGTGATGGTGATACAGACACAAATTGGAATATCTCTTGGCTACTTTGTTTTTGATTGTTAGCCTTGAGTGACAAATCGGTAATAAGATTTAAGATGTTATCAATATGTTAATTAAATAAAACTTTAATTCATTAAGTTTCATGGTTGGATGAGCATGATTGGCCAAGTGTCATCGGTGTGTTTTTGATTAGTCGTCTCGATTTTAACACCTATAGGGATTAGGAGGGAAAAGCCAATAGAGTAAAACTGACGAAAACATTATTTCCATTTTAATTTCTATTCAAATATAACGTAGAATGATCAGATCAAGCAAATTGAAAAAATAATACGAGGGGGCAAATGTCCGCCTTCTACATAACGGCAAGGGGGCAAATGTCCGCCCTATACCAAAAAGGGGGCAAATGTCCAGGGGCAAATGTCCGGGATTCGTTTATTTTCAAGACGTCATGGAAATTTGGTACAGTTTATCTTCAAGAACTTATCCGAATTTGGTACAGCAAATAAAATCAACTAGATTTTCATTTTGCAATAGCTTTGCCTTCTTAAAATGAATTTAATTTCCAAAAAGTGTTAACTATACAAGTCGTATAAACTTCTTTAGAGCATCTTGTATGTATTATTTATGACCAGTGCCTATTTACACCCATGCTTAAATCATGCTCTGCTGTAATTTGCATTAAGTACTAATGTTGAAAATCTCAACTACCGAATGGAGTGCAAATGACAAATATTTCAAAATCTCCTATATAGCCAAAATAAGAGCCGGTTTTCATATAATCTAGTAAGTATCCCAAAGTTAATTATTAAAGAAAAAAAAATAAAGATTTTCCATAAAAATGATACTATATGGTTACCATGTAAACAGGTGGTGCCTGTTAGACTCCTTAGCCAGATCATCGGCATTTAGTTAGAATGGTCCAGACATGGATACTTTAGTCTACAGTCACAGCTTGGATCATCCAAGTGAAATCCTATCACCATATTTCTGAAAAAAAGTTATGCATCTGGAAAGTCAAAAACATTTATTTGAGTTATATAGCATAATAGTTCTCCTTTAACCCATTACCAAACAATAATGACATTTGACCAGTTTGTTGCAGACAACTTTGGAAAACATTTTGTCAAAAGGAAAAATAATTTAGTGCTCTCAACTAGCAATTTCTCGCGCTTAACAAGCAATTTCTCATTTTTCCAACAACATTTTCTGCACTAGCAGAGGGTTATTTTTCAATTTCATCAAATTTTGAAATGTCGTCTGCAAACTCTTTCAATTTGGGAATGTCCAGAATTTGGCGTGTGGTAAAGGGTTAATCACAATCATTAAAATCTCAGTAGCTACAATGGTGATTGTAAAAAGAATATTTATTGCAGAAAAATTACAGGAAATCCACAATTGTTTCAGTGTCCTAATCCTGCCCAGGAAACATCTATTACCACATAAATTGATTCCAAACAGACTTGGATATACACACCTGTCATAGAATCTAATGTCACATGTCGTTTCACAGCAAGAAAGAATATTTCAACACATTGTTGATAAATTTTATTGCTTCATTTTGGTGCACCTGCAACAGACGACTGAAGAAAACCATTGTGAACAAGGAAGAATGGTGTGAAATAAATAAAATCAGTATTTCTTTTAACAATCAATTATTGTTTAGGCATATCCTTACATCATAAATGAAACATTACATACTGTTTTAAATTTCTCTCTGCAGCTGCTTCTAATTTGAAAGAATCCCAATTACAAAAAAAGGTTATGGGTTAATTGTTTTGAAATAAGATGTCTTTTATCAAGATAGTGGATAGTTCTGTCTGTTATTACCACTTTCTAATTTCTAATTCCCAATAAACTGTCTAAATGGACCTTAAACCTTTGATAGATGACAAAATAGGTCAGTTTCTGATTCAAGAAGAAATCATAAAGATGAGAGCCAAAGATTTGCCTTTTTTAAAACCTGTGCTTTCAATGTTAAGTTCATTGAGTTAAGCACTTAAAGAATTAGAAATGTCATGAAGAGGAAGCTATAAATGTTTATTACATGTACTCAATGGTAACACCAATATTAATCCAATTAGTTGGAAAATAATTACTCATACTTAATCAAAACATTATGTGCAAAAATGAAGAAAGTTGCTTGGAAGGAACTGTCCTGAATACATGTTCTGGTGATATGAACCCAAACTATTATAATCACCAACCTGTTTGTATATAAGTTCTAAATCTTACCCTGTTCTGGTCTTTAATTTTCTTTGAATTTGACTTGGATTACATAAATCTATGTAAGAACAGATTGGACATAAGCATCACAGATTTCTGTAGGTCTAATGAAAGTTGCAAGGTAGATCCCGCCACTCACTGCATTCGAAACCACGACCCTCTTGTCTAGAAGCCTACGCTATACCCCTGGACCACTGTCCTCAAATAAGGTTAGGTTTTGAATATATGATAAGAAAAATTGTGTCTGAGTCGAAAAATATGTAATGTTTATCCTAGGTATCTGTAACTTAAAACCACAAACTTCATATCAACACTTTTTGGTTTTACTGCTACAAATCGCTTTCAAACCACTGCTAATAATAAGATATTCCTCTAATTGTTGTTATTGCTACACAATGTTATAAATGTTATAAAGGAGGTTATTTTTCATAATCTGTATTTGTCACCTGATGTCGTTATAAATATGAAATAGTAGAAGAATTGTTTTTGGTGTAATGAATTCTAAAACCATCCTTACCACTAAAAGTATAATCCCAATAACAGGTAAAACATATCAAAATCACAAACATTCTTTAGATTCGTCTCTTATGATGTGTTTTGCTATAAACTATATAGGCATATCACATTTTTGTTTAACAATAATTGTAAGTTATTGGTTATTCACTTAGAGCATAGTTTTCACTAGTATACATTGTAGTTGACATTTTCAAACTATCAGTATCAAACATTCTCAGTATCTTATCAACAACTTTTTTAATAATTGTTGGAAAAGGACAACTTACTCATTTGATCAACCTTTTTTCTTCGCAATAATAATTTCTATTGTTTCAAATTAAATATACTTAATACATACAGCCTTTGTTATTTGTTATGCAATAATAACATGTAATGTTTCAACTCAATGATTAGCACTAAATGATCATTTTTACTTACCGTTAACTTTGACTCATTTCAATACATCTGAAGAAACATTGTGACAAAAAAGGTTTATAACAAGTCAATATTTCCTTCATCACATTACTCTCTACTCAGTATTAACAAAACGAAGCTTTTGATACTTGAAATTTTCAACTGTTTCAATGTGCACTGAAAGACGAGATAGTCTAACCCATTACCAAACAATAACGACATTTAACCAGTTTGTTGCAGACGACTCTGGAAAACATTGTTCGAATGAACAAGCAATTTCTCTCCTTTTCCCACAATGTTTACTGCCCTATCAGAAGATTATTTTTCAATTTCATCACATTTTGTAATGTCGTCTGCAAACTCTTTCAATTTGGGACGGTAAAAATGTTTGTGTTTGGTAAAGGGTTAACTAATAACACTTCCCTTCAGTATCACTTTCTATAATATATACTCACAGAACTGTCATTCTGTCATTTGTGTAGGTGTAAACAGGATAATCCCTCACTGCAAACATGAAGACAGACTTTGAGATATCTCAGACAGAACAGCAATAACCACTTACAGAGTTCATCTTTAGTATGTAGACAGACACCATAGGTCTGGTATCACTTCATTCAGGGCATAAACCAATAATAAATGTCAGATCTTTAATTCGTCAATTGGTTTCAGCTCAACCTTTTGCAAATCATTTAACTCTTTATCAAATGCCATATTTTCGACTGTACCAAATTGAAAGAGTTTGCAGACAACATTTCAAAATGTGATGAAATTGGAAAATAATCTTCTGATAGGGCAGAAAACCTTATGGGAAAAGGAAAAATTGCTGGTTACGAGCAATTTCTCCTTTCCCACAATGTTTTCCAGAGTCATCTGCAACAGAGTGGTTCAATGTTGTTATTTGTTTGGCATGGGTTAGACAGGAATGTTTTCAACAGACTTTCCTACAGAATAGTTTTTCTACATATAAACTTAAAATATCGTTATATAAAGTTGCATAAAACTAATTAGGATAGTGCCCATTTATTTTGAAAAAACTTAGCTGATACTATTTTGAAATCTTTTAGCTTAGGCATGGCAGCATATTTACCTATTACCAAACAATAACAACACTTCAACATATTGCTGCAGACGACTTTGGAAAACATTGCTTTTTGCCCTGTCAGAAGGTTATTTTTCAATTTCATCGCATTTTGAAATTTCGTCTGCAAACTTTTTCAATTTAGGACAGTCGAAAATTTGGTGTTGGTCAAGGGTTAAAATATAATCATCATGTGTGTTTGAAGAAATTGTTAAACCTGCATGTACATACCTTGATTCTGTCATCCAAAATGGGTAACCAATTTACATCTTCTCACACAAGCAAGGAGGATCAGAGACTAATCTTACAACTATAATATATATACTATATAGGTAAAACCTATTGACGAAAAAAACATATACTGTTTATTAGGCCTTTGGTTATGTAGGCAAATTTACGGCAAGAGCTATGTACTTGTACAATATACCTAATTTCGAATAATCTTGAACATAATGCTTACACGGCTATCCCACTGGGCATCAATTGATTGGCAATAATCGTCAAGGTACTTCTCCCATATAGAAATTTTCAAATGGTCTTTTTAGCCAAGGGTACTGGCCTGTGCGTATACCCGGACATAGTGCGGGGTATACGCGCGGGGCAGGACCCCAGGCTATGGTCTCTTGTGATATTTCCAAGACTTTTGAGCGAGTCTTATCTTCAAACCCAGCCGTCTTGGTTTACGATGGCCTTTATCAAAATGGGATGAAAATTATCTTAAGAATCTTCTGCAATCAGTTGCTGTAAGAAGTTCTCAATCTGAGATTATATTCAACAATGCAAAAGTCCTTCAATATTCTGATGTTGGTCCTCCCTTCTTTTTAATGTATTTTATTGTAAGAGTTTCTCGTTTATTTCCTGTTGATACGTCCCTTGCATATCTGGTCTCTTCAATTGCCGGTGTTGCGGGTATTCTTGACTGGACAAAACAGTGGACAGTATCATAATATTTTACCAAAACAAGACAGTTGCTATGTTCTTTTTTAAATAGAATGTTCCCTCATCCCCATTTACTCTTTAATATTGTTTGTATTCATTTTGTAGAATCGTGCAAACAATTATGTTTGGTCATCTGTAGTAATGGGAAATGGAAAGATCATTTTAACGATATTCCAGCATCTGGACCTAAACTTTTGGGAATGACGAAAGGTCCTGCTGGGCCCAGTGGTTAGCTCTGCAGACTTAGAACTCTGTGCCCCGGGTTCGAGATCCACCAACATCGCTGGTGTTATGGGAGTGATCTTTGATAAGTCACTTCAGAGCCATAACCTAGTACTGGTGATTCCAGGAAAGCCGTTACATAGCTGAAATATTGTTGATAAGGCGTTAAGCACCATACAGAAGGAATGATGAGGGTGGTTAAATGTAAAATCCGACAATACTCTCCGAATCAAGTATATATTTCTTTCGCTCAACCTACCAATGAAATCAAAATGATCCAATCTCTTTTTCGTGTTTTAATTGCAATTCCTCGCTCAATAATCAAAGCGCATTGGTGAGCGGACATTCTTGGTTATGCATGCTCGACTAGAAATAACTGAAGTAATTTCCGTAAACCATATTTCTGATAACATTAATTGTGACTTTTGACTCTATGAAGTGGATGCAGAAGATCTTTCTTTATATGAACCAGATATCATACTCAAAGGTTGTCAGTATTTCGCCTCTATTGGCGTCTCTATCCGTTTCAACCTTCTCAACTTGAATATGCCATTAATTGGGAACCAATGTCTATGTTTCAAGTCAAACTATTAAAATGTTCTAAGCGGTCTGATCTTTTATCAAGGGATCACAATTTATTTTCCTAGAATACAATAGTGTTTTTGTTTTTTTTATATGCAAACATCCTGCTTTGTCAAGCTTTATAACCCACTAAACCAGTTGACAGACTATTTATATGGCATTTCAATATATAATTTGTTCTTTCCTTTCTGTCTCCCTATTTATTTTATGTCTTTTCCCCTAATTCATGGAATCAATGCATTGTCATTTGGAATTAACAGCACATTTATGTCACATAACTGATATTAGTGTCAATCAATTAATTTTAACTTTTTTTAAAGTAACAAATCGCAAAAACTTGCATTGAAATAACATACCAATCAATCAAAAGGAAATTGGAACTCAAAGGGTATTTCTAAAGTTACGGAAATGTCCGATTAGTTACGATTGAATTTAATAAAATTTCCGTGATTCCAATCTCCTAGGCGACTTTTGGGTTAAAACATGCGTCTATATTTTTATACCCGATCACATCCGGGTCACTGTAATGTGTTCCTTAAAATCTCATTCGGAACACCTCGGCCATTTCTTAAAATAACCTCGGAGGTAATGGAGAGCCATTTTTTAAAGTAGGTCAGCAACGAAGGGCCAATCATATCAACTCGGCAATCCCCGTCACAAGCCGGGGATTGCCGGAAAGAGCTGATTGACAAAATATGAAACAAAGATGTGTTCATATGATCATCTCTAATGAAAAGGGTAAAAAAACATTCAATTGTGATATATAACTAATTCGTGTGTATTTAAATACATATTTAGTGCCTGTGTGCATTTTGCATTATCCTCCGGAAATAAGGCGAATTACCCCAGGATTTCTGGTGTATTCATGTACTGCCTACGAGGTATACCTACTGACTTGTTATGGGGATTGCTGAGTAGATACGATTGTTAAAATCTCACACTAACTCTCGCTAAAATGTGCGTGCAAAAATGCCGATTTCTTTTGAAAACATTACTTTTGTTTGGTTTCTTATCCAACATCGAAAGAGCTTATTAAAAAAAAGAAGACTGAAATTGAGTAAAGCAAAAAATAAACCTCCGAGCGTTTCGGCTTTGGGTGACGTAACTCGCGTGCTGGTGACGTTCATGTGAACGCGCGCGCGATTTCGCGCTTCATTGAGTGGCAAATGAGTCAACCCGACGCTTTTTTAGTTGAAAGCAAGCGTCTGTTTATCTTTTTCGATCACATCGAAAATGGCGGACTCGAAAAATAACAAAATGGCGGCGCCCTGGAGTGGGACATTCTGCTCAGGTTGTACGGTATAGGATTGAAATCTATATTTTTCTGTTTTCTTATTTTTCGCGATCACACATGTTACATAAAAAACATTTAATGTTTTTTTCGTAATATACAAACAGAGTTTTCCACACAAAAAAAACTTTTTTAGCAACTTTGAAAATAAAGAGATTGAAAATGTAAATTTGTATAGTGACAAAAAGTCTTTAAATTATATCTACCTCTCTAATGATTGCTACTTGCAAAACACAAACTATGGGCAAGTCCCTTTAATTACAGTATGTAAAAGATATGTTCACATCAAAATCAAAGATGTTCTGGAATTAACAAAATCAAACTTCAAATAAAATAAATCAACATCCAAGTACCTGTCAGGAAACAGTCCCATTAAATTGGTCAAGTCTCCAATACCTGACAAAACCTTTCTGGTCCTCGGGTGCTGATGTCTCTATGTATGTAGTTACCTAAACCACATTTCACTACCACATGTCTGTAATTCAGCTCCAGCTGGTTTGGCTCACCTGTGGGAGTAAATTGTTTACTTAAATTGGGAAGTATGACATGTAGAAATCGAAGGCAATTACAAGAGACAATAACAAAGCACTTACATTTCTATTCATGAAATTGGATAGGAACCAACACAAGGAAATTCACAAACTGTTTCAAGATTCATCTAAATATCACAAAGATAACCAAAAAAAGAAAAGCTGCAAAATTCATAACAAAGTATTTGAAGCCATTTGAGAAAATGAAATGTTACTTGCCAAGTTAATGATAATCTGAACATAAAATATGTTATGTTCGGCCAATGTCAAGACTATTCTCTAAATTACATGATATCTGACTGTTGAAAATAGTTAAAAACACAAAGCAAATAAAAGCTAAAGGTATGAGAAACTATTGATTATGGATATAATTTGATAGCATTCATGATTCTCACAGACACTAACCAAATATTTACTCATATATATCTTGACAAAACATGTATGGCAGCCATGTCAATCAATTTTAATTTAAATCGGTGTCTTTCCCAGGCCTTTGAAGTACTGTAGGGCCCCGAGCGCCTGAATTTCAAGCCTAAAACCCCCCTGCGCCTTAATTGATTTCATTGTACTTAAAGGGCCTCTCTCAGAGATGAAGATTTTAACTTTTTTTAATAAATCGTCTTCTAACATAAAAAGAAGAACACATAGAAGTAACAAAGAACTAGGTTATTGAAAGCTTTCGAACCCTGCTGGTAACTATACAAAGAAGATCTAGAACATTGAAATCACATATATCTAAGACTGAAAATCGCATATATCTAAGACTGTTTAAACGGGTTTATGTTGTAAACAACGTCTAATCTTAGAGTAAGACATGGTCATTTTAGATACCATTGTCACATGTATCTTTGGAAAAACCCATTTTCCGCGCATGCATGCATGTATGGACGCATACATCATTTCTGTCAAGTGAAAGTTAACAAGTTAATTCTTGCTTAATTAGATATAATTGTAGTTTGTCAGTTTACCATCACCACCTAGGCCATTGCCATTCGGAGAGCAAGAAAAAAACGGAAAAAAATCAGCTCTATTTAAACATAGGATGTTTAGATATGTCTTCCAAGAAGGTTAAAAAAGGGTATTGTCAGAATAACAAGATTAGAAATTTAACAGAGCTAATGCCTTTTCAAATCAGATTTCATATTATAATTTTTAACCTGGAAAGGAATTTTTATTTGCCAAATTCATTCATGTAAATTTAGTTTCAAAGTGAAAATTAAAAAGTCAAAGGGGGATAATTGAATAAAATTTATTTTTAGTTGTCACAAAGCAAAAGCAAAGAGCGCGAAAAAGAATTCCCCCATTTATTTATAAACCCGCTTTCCGAATGAAAATCAGACAAACGTGACAGCTAAATTCACGTTAATTAACATGAATCACGGGGTTTTAGCAACTTAGCAGTAAAGCAATCAAAGAATTTGAAGACGGTCTTTGGTTTAATTGACAAGGATTGTCAATACCAACTTTTTGATGATTGTTACTCCAAATACACACATCTCTGAGAGAGCATCTTTAAAATATTTTTCCTGTAGACAGTCTACTTGCTTTGGTTTGATACATCTGATTTGGTTTAAGAACAGTGATTTTTGTCTTTTAATTCAAACGGTATCTAAAAGTATCCTACCATTTTATGATGCATATTTTTAAAGAAATTCACAGGGTATCATGACCCAGCACCTGAAAATAATCCTGGGGAAGACCCTGTTAATTGATAAATGATATTTTTGAAAGAAAGAAAAATTTGCTCAAATGGAAAATTGTGGAGGGAACTAATCAGTGCCTTTCAAAAAACTTGGTATTGAAAATCAACTTAATTCATTGTGATATATTGTGATTGTATATAAAGCTTACGATATATTATACGTCCATGTAAATTGCATAAAGGAAAAGTTTTATTTCTTTTCAAAACCATTTACCAAACGCCAAATTTTCGACTGTCTCAAATTGAAAGAGTTTGCAGATGACATTCCAAAATGTGATAAAATTGGAAAATAATCTTCTGATAGGGCAGAAAACATTATGGGAAAAGGAGAAATCACTTGTAACAAGCACTTTCTCCTTTATTCTGCAATGTTTTCCAGGGTAGTCTGTAACAAAGTGGTCAAATGTCTTTATTGATTGGTAATGGGTTGAAGAAGTTCATTAAAATGTAAATGTATCTGGGAAAGGTGAATCGTCTATCGGATTTCGTGTCAAGAATCAATAAGTACATAAGTGTTTAACCATAATGTTTTACAAATTTGATAATGTATGTCTATATAAGAAATAAAAAAAATATATATATTTTTTATATACATGTATATATGATGTAATGCTATAGGAAATTTCTGTATTTCATATCTGAATAGTACTATACTGATACTTTTGAACCGAACTGTTCTGTATATTGTTAATCATTTATCAAATGAATCTGTTTTTCCGCCAAGTAACATTGTTTATATTTAAATCCATTATCCTGATGAAGGCGTAAGCCTACATGTGAAAATAATGTTATAATGATTTGACAAAAAACATGTTGATGTTGAATTTTTTCAAACAAAATTATAATGTTTGTCTATGATTATGGTTAATTTGAAAGAAATTACCATTCTTCCAATAGTTTACATCTCCTCTGCCACATAAACCTCAGGTTTAACTTATTGTTGGTTCAGTTGTCACAGAGATTTCTCAATACCATAATCTGAAATTATAATTAGTTCTGTTAAAAGCAAAGCCACTGATATGTTTGTAAGTTGTCATCTCACATTGAGGCAGTACAAACTGAAAATACTTATATGCAAGGTTACATCTGAGACCAACCAAGTATATGTGCCATATATACTGGCACCACAGGTCATGGTCGTTGAGTTTTATCCTACAAATACTTGAGGTTACACCTAGAAGTCAATGATTATCATAAAATTGTGCAAAACAACAATCTGCTCATGATGAATACAACTGTATTTTCAACCTTAAACCACCATTTATCTAATGACACTTTTGACTAAAAGAAATCTATTCAATATTAACGACTTTGCTATTAAAAGACACTTAAAGAACAAAGTTTGATTACTTCATTGAACACAAATTAAATATCATTTATACTACAAAAATATGGACAAGATTATAACTACCGGTATGTTATAATCTATTTCGGTATTAAGTGCACTGCTTGCATTAACAGATTTTAGTGAACATTTATTGAACAAGATCTAGTTGATTACCATCTTTCATATTCACATGTTACCAAACAATAACGACAATTGACCGCAGACTACTCTGGAAAGCATTGTGGAAAAAGGAGAAATTGCTTATCAGGAGCAATTTCTCCTTTTTTCAATCACATTTTCAAATGTCGTCTGCAAACTCTTTCAATTTGGGCCAGTTGACAATTTGGCATTTGGTAAAGGGTTAAACAGGTGTAAAGTTTTTATTTTTTTTTATAGTTTATGGATAATTGGACTTATGATTAATAAGCTTGTTTGACATTCGTGATTGTTTATGCAAATTTTGGAACCTTGTGCATTGTTATAGAGAAAATGCTGGAATATAAAAAGGCAACACAACTGATCATTTGACAACAGTGTTTTTAACTGAATCAGATGTGGATAGGTGTGACAATGTCTTTGAAAAGTTTGAGCTGTTGAGATAGCAAGATGAAAGAATAGGTAAAGTTTCTGCTGTGATTTAAATGAAAAATGTATTGAAGTATAATTGGAGAAATAAAGACATTAAAAATTATCTTATTTCGGGGCCTCACCAATTTATCCTTGTTCAAACTAGCCATAAAGGTCAGAGGCTTTTGTAGGTGTGAACTGTATAGATATTTCTGTGATAGTACCGAGGTTATGATCAACAATTACATTACTATGACACCCATATTTTTATACTTTGAATACTAAAAAGTTTATCATTTTCACTGAAAACTTACAAACATTCACTTTAAGAAGTGTGTAGCCTGAACATATATGTAATATTGACCCACTTCTCACACCTCCAACCAAAGACTAAATAACTAATGTAACATAGAGACTGTGTCACTCTGTTTCCCTCCCCTTTTATCATAGTTGTCTTAAGATTCTTAAAATTTGAGATAAAAGATTGATATCCGAATTGAGCTTTTATCACAATGTTTTTGACCCCTCATCCTATAGACAATGCCAATTCTTAGATAGTAGGGCGCCGCCATTTTGTTTGTCACGTGACTGGCCGCCATTACGGTACTGCGTCGGAAACCTACTAGCATCACTTCCGAGAAATCAAGTATCAACAATAATCTACAAACAATCGTATTTCTATGTCAGGAAATGTCGTCAGATCCAGCTATCCGTGAGTAAACATTTCAATGATTTCATTTTTCACGTCTATATAAAGAAATTGACTCGTTAAAACACAGTTTATTCCTTACAGCTCGTGTCAATCGATAAGAAAGACGATTTTCTCAAATGGCTATCCTCAAAAATCCGATAGAGTGTCAATTACATTGCGAAACTTTGATATCGTTACAACGTTTAACCATTGTAAGACGGATGCATGTCTCTTAAAGAAACAATTAGGTGTACTTCTAGCGATAATGGAACATCCTTCGTTGACTTTACGTGCCGCCGACCCTTCAATTCCGGACAAAATACATGCCATTCGAATTTGGTTGCAGTGATACAGCTAACTTTTCAATATGCCGTTTTGAGGGTAATAACTGTAGTGACAGTTATATATGTCAAAGCATAAGTCTCGTAGATCGTATGAAATATATCAAACTCGTTTCTGCGGCAATCAGTGATCTATCTAGTCAAAGATTTTTAAACAAAACAGGATAGTTTAACTGCTTTGTTTTGAAGTTGGACTGTGATAATAATTTAAAGTGACAATGTTTTTATTTAATTTTGACATTCACATGACGTTAACATAATATGAATCTTTGTATTTAAAACTTTTTATTATTTTTTCAGGACTTCCAAATGATGATGTCAAATGGATCATTAATGATGCGCGTACATGGCCAAAAGTGACTTATGAAGATTTGGTTGATTATCTATTGGAGTCTAAGGCATATGATGGGAAGGCGATGAAGTCATTTAGGTCCCTGTACGCTTACAACTATGTGCAGAATGGTTGGCTTGGGGACATTTTATCGTGTACAATTGATGGTGTTCACTATTTGAAGGCTAAGGTATCACCATCACAGCCAGGTGCCGGACGTGCAGATTATTCCGCTTGGGTTGCGGTTGGAGAAGACTGTACCATCCTTACAGGTTACTGTACATGCCCAGCTGGTAAAGGAAGGAGCTGCAGTCACATTTCAGCCATTGCGTATGCTGTTTCCCTTGCATGGAGCCATGGGGTAGCAGGTGAATCATGCACAGATAAGGAAAGACTGTGGGGCCGTGGTGCTGGGAAAGCCATGCTGCAGGAGAAGTTTGAGGATATCGACTTTGCCAGACCAAAGGCAGATGCAGCACCATTACTTGCGAAGAACGTGAAATCTGCCAAAGCGACTCGACTTCCAGAACCATTACCATTACTTGACCATTCAGATCTACAGAAACATGCTCTTACATCATGCACTGAAGAATTGTGGTCCTGTAAGGGAACTCTACTCTATAGCATACTACATGCCAAGAAAAAGCCTGTGATTGAAACAGTAGAACTAAAGCACGGAGAACATGATATTGATGGAAATACTGCTGTGAACTTTATAGAATGTGAGCCCTGCAACACCTTCTTCCAGTCAACAATCAACTTTACAGCATCGAAAAAAGAAGATATTTGTGAGGCGACAACAACCCAATCATCAGTTCTGTGGCAGGATGTCCGTAAGCTTAGGATATCATCGAGTAGGGTGAATTCTGTCCCCAAAACCAGTCGCGCAGACCCAAATAAGTTTGTAACGAACCAGATTTACCCACGTTTTAAGGGGAACAGTGCCACTCAGCATGGTTTGAAGCATGAAGCTGAGGCAAGAACCTGGTTCGAGAACCAAACAAACCAGACGGTGTCACAGGTTGGGGTTGTGATTGACTCTCATGAGCCATACCTTGCGGCAAGTCCAGACGGAATTATCGATGCCGAAACTATTTTGGAAATAAAGTGTCCAACTAAACCGTTGAACGAGCTGTTTAAAAGTGGGAACTATGATATAGTGATTCGAAATGGGCAGCTTTCATTGAACCCGAAAGGAAGGAATGGGTATTACAGCCAGGTGCAGATGGCCATGCACTGTACTGGAAGAAAAAAGTGCAAACTCGTGGTTTGGACTAAAGAAGAAAGCGTCATCGTTGATGTTGATTATGATGTAACTTTTGTGAATGCCACTCTAGTCAGAGTTAGACAATTTTATTTTCGACATTTGTTGGTTCGATTGGTTGATGAGCACCATTGCAAGAGATTGAAACTTTCTGGTGAATACAAACAATATTGTGAAATTTAAGTTTTATTTAGAAATACATACATGTATTAAACAAGGTTTCATTAGATGTAGACTAGTTAAAAGAACATACTTCTTCTTACTTGGAAATAAGGTATTCAAGTTACAAAGCTCCATAAATTTAAATAAGTACCCACACTGTAGGGTTGTGAAAGTAAATAAAAAAAATATGAAGGAAAATAATCTTCTTATTTGTGCCTCTGTACATATACATGATACATCTAACCATAAAATGTACTTATTCTATTGAATCAGAAGACTGAAATCACAACAAAATACTGCCTTTTCTTATATACATGTATATAAAAAAATAAAACTACTTTGTTTCAACAAAGATTTACTCATTTATAATCAATTCAAGCAAATCATATTTATTTTTCTGTCATATGTTTTACATTGTTGATTTTACTCCATAAAACCTGTCTGCACATTTAGCTTATGATTTTAGAATTCACTGTTTCAAAAGGAGAATTGCACATACTAAGCAGTTTCTCCTTTTGTCACAATGATTTCTAATATACATTGCAGATTTTTTTTTTCGATTTTTCATATTTTGAAATTGCCATTCCCTGATGTTTTCCAATATAAAAATAATGAATTATTAAACATTTTGTAGATAAATATTATAGTCAGTCTTCAGAAATGTCTTCCTTAATTAAACAGCCTTGCAGGTTACAAAGGGCAGCAATGACTCTCATTTTCTTGTCTATTTTTGTGACTGACTTTATGTTTAAAGTTGTGTTGAGAATTCTGTAACACTTAAGGCGGTTGATAGCTCTCTCAACATGAATTCTCACTGATGCGATACGCCTTGACTCTATTGTCTCTTGGGCAGACAGCTGGCTTCGGCCTTTCATGAATGCAGGAATATTCAACTTAACTTGTCTTGCACAAAGTTCTTCACCAATAGTAAATCCCCGATCTGCCATTACTTCATCGCCTGGTAAAAGATAGTTAAGAAAACCAGAGGATTTTGATATGAAATTGTCACTAGCCCGCCCTCCATAAGCTTTAGAAATAAACATTATATACCCATTTGGAGCTATGGCTACTAAAAACTTTGCTGTATTTTTACTTTTGTAATTACTGTATGTCTGATTTCTGGCTTTTAATGTGAATGGTCTTTGAATAAAAACTTCTGTGCAGTCAACTATACATGTTGTTTTTGGATACATTTCCGAAAAGGATGATGGCAATGTTCTACGAATGGTTTCCCTAGGCAGCCACACAATACAGTCACTAAGTTTATCTGCCATTATTTCAATCCATGAGTGAAAAATGGATGCAGCCAACTGTCTTGACATACCGAATCGTCTCCCAATGTCATGAAAGTTCAGTCCAAGTCTCAATCTCACTAACACTGACAATATCTGATCAGGAACACTTAATTTATATGATAAATATTTCCCAAAAGGTGCTAGTATTGTCATTAATGTCATCAAAACTGTCAAGTTTAGCCCAGTGTAGAACCTTGCATCAGTATCAGTTGTGATCCCTTCCATGCTGAATTCTGAAGTTGTGTGCTGGGTTGATGCATTCTTCACAGTTTTGTCATAAGCATATGGATGATCAAGTTTTATAAAATCTTCTGTCTGTGTGCTGACCTCAGCCGTTTTTACCTTTTTAGGCACATACCGACACATTTCAGGATGGAGTTGACAACAAACAGATATACACTGTTCCTGTTCTAAGACCGATTCATTGTAACATTCATTAGCGTTTTCATCCAAAACCAACTTTGTCGCAGTGAATGACACTTTCTCAGCGGATGTGTTGTCAATTTTCAGTGAAAGGGGTTTCCTCACTAGCTGACGCCTTTGTTTGGGTGTTGCGATGTTCTCATAGCCCATGTGCAGTGAGGGATAGGGGTTTTCTTTAGATGGATGTCCATCAATGAAGTGTTTAGAACAAACCTGAAGGAACAAATAAAAAAATAATCACAACAAAGTTAAAAAAACAATGTAAATCTTTGGCCTTAAACATACGTTTTATGATCTGACATTAACCCTTTCCCAAACAACAAATTTTTAACTGTCCCAAATAAAAAGAGTTTGCAGACGACATTCCAAAATGTGATGTAATTGGAAAATAATCTTCTGATAGGGCAGAAGGCATTGTAGGAAAAGGAGGAATTGCTTGTTACGAGCAATTTCTCTTTTTCCACATTAATTTCAAAAGGCATCTACAACAACGTGGTCAAATGTCCTTATTGTTTGAGAAAGGGTTAAACACATTGTGAGTCAAATTGTTAACCTTTTGCAGACGACTAAAGGTGGGTGTCAGTTGTACAGTGGTAGAGCGTCTGCCACTTGTTATGTGGGTCCTGGGTACGAATCTCTGTTAGGCGAGGTGTAATTTGCCAGGACGAACTGACAAGTCGGTGCGAGTACTAGTATAGAATACAGGAAGCAGTCATCAAGAGTGACTTGATAAGTTAATAAGCTTCCTTCACAATTAATGTAAAACAAATCAAACAAACAAACCAGCCAAATTCCATTGACAGAGATAGGTTTGACTTTTTCATATATAGCTTCCTTTAATTAATCAAACAAAATAAGAAAATGGATCAGTACCACAAAGGCTTATTCAATTCATCTTAATATTGCTTCTGGGCAAATATGTCTGTTACAACATTGAATATACGAAGATTCGTTTTTCACACTGTCTATCATCTTATACAGAATTAAAATCAAGAAGCAATTTGTTTTCATTTTCCTTACCATTGCTTGACCCTTTGGGCTGTAATCTTTCCTGTTGACGGCTTTTAACCACTCCCGTCTCCGATTGACATTCGTTGGTAGGCAGTGAAACCGAAACGGGGCGATACAAATACAAAGTTCGTGTTTTTCGTCATGAAGCTCGCATATTAATGTTTTCCACTGGTAAATGTCTCTTTGGTTGTTGCTACATCCAACCACTATGCACTGTTTACCTCTGCTACGCTCGTACGGCATATTTATTTACTTTTTAAAACACCGATTAACTCAGACGTGTATGTATGTTTACTATATTGGCAGTACAGTAATGGCGGACGTAGAGAGCTATCAAGGGAAGTAACTTGTACTGACTAATTTCTGGCATTGTCTATATATAACACATTTGTCAACTTCATTGGCTGGGGAAGCCTTTATAAATCTATGTTAATGATCAGTTCATCCTTTTAGCACAATGGTTTCTACCTAATATCATAAAGAAAACATAAGTTTTCATGCTTTATAACTATTGTCTGATTTTATTTACAATTTGGGCCCCACAAAAAATTCTGTATGAGGGAATGGGCTAAGTATGCCAGTTATAAAGAAAAGAATGTTGGTCTAAAACAACTTTTCATGAGATTTCCTTTTACTTGTAAGCTGTAGAGGCTTTATGTCAATTGAGGATGATGAGATAACTCAGTTAAGATGCCAGAATAAATGATTTTAAAGAGCAGGACTATTATGAATAATTGAAATGTATTAACAAGGTGATATAATGATACATACCTCACTTGATAGTGATGTCATTTCTATATTGTGGGCACCAGAACTACAATTGTTCCCTCAAATTTTCCTTTTCAACATCTACTGACTTCAGTTTGGAATGGAGCAAAGATTTTCACAATCTGCTGAAGAGAGAAGACAACCAATACTAAGCAATATGTTGTATGTAATAGTAGTGACAGTAGCAGTAATTCTAGATTCATATGTGTGGTTATTCTCCAAGAAATTCAATATGAAACTATCATTTGCTATAAAGTCAATATGTGTTACATATACAATAGACAGCCCTGAAAGATTCAGATAAAGAGAAACAGTCATTGATCACTTGAATACTCATAATATTGGTCCACCATTATTTAGACTCTGAAAACCAGCACTATAATACAAGGGGACTATGACAGACTTCACAGACTTTCGTAGTCCCTAGGCCCTTGACTGACTGAAATCCCTGAGGTCAGACAGAGACCATCTTTGGTTTGACAGGTTTGTACATAGACAAAGAAGAAAGTTTGG